>DWAJ01003138.1:0-15483 GCA_018238005.1 Eurema mandarina
ACGGAGTAGCGGGCAAGAGCGAGTTATCAATAGTTTGACAAGTGACGAGAAATGATGTCATTGCATGTCGTTCTGGTCCTAAGAAAAGAGTTTCTACATTCCCTTGTGTCACAAATCCTGTAATTGTCGCGTAGAAGCTGGCAACACATTATTGAAGCATTTAGCTTTGCGACTATTATAGACAGAAGTAGAAGCTACATAAGATTTCTGCCACCACACAAAAATAAATCTTTATAATATACTAGCTGTTGCTCGCGACTTCGTCCCCGTTGATTTGTTTTTCCATTATTTCTTCGCTCCTATTTGTCGCAGCGTGATGTTATGTAGCCTAAAGCCTTGCTCGATAAATTGTCTATTCAATAAAAAAACAAATTTTCAATTCGAACCAGTAGTTCCTGAGATTAGCGCGTTCAAACAAACAAACAAACTCTTCAGCTTTATATATTAGTACAGATTGTCAGATACAATTAATCGGGCATCAAAAAGGTATGGACGTATAATTCCTTCATCCACACCTGCCAGTCAGGCATATAAAGACCAACGATTTCTTTGCATTCAATAGGCTGCGAAGCTACCACACAACCAATATCTTTAGCTTGGAAAAAAGCCTTGGGTTACCTACATTTTATGATGACGTAGAGGATTCTAAGGGGCTGAAATAGGAGACGGAGGAATCAGCTGGTTACATTGTAAATAAACATTAATTCCTTTAATATGGGAACAGTATCCTCAAGTACACGGGCGGCAACTTGCGCAAGAAGAAATGCAAAGTCCACAGCAAGTCGGACCACGATGAGAGCGAGCGAAGTCGCAGTCGCAGCAGCCAGCGCATCGGGCAAAAGTTGAGAGGCATTCTCAAGCACACCGAGCATGAATGTACGTGATTCAACTAGTCTTATTTATTGTGGGTTATATGAAAGTTGAGAGTATGTACCTGAATGTGGTTAAGATCCGACTAATTTAAACGCAGAAGTAGTTGAGGATATTTGTAAGTTTGTTTTTTTGCTCTTTTACGCAATAACTACAGAATCGACTTAGCTGAAGTTTGACACAGGATAAGTCAAGACATAGGACTTTTATTTCGTATGGACATAAGAATGAAAAATACTCCAGTTTAACCGCGGGCGTGGCCAGTATCCATACTAATATTATAAATGCCAAAGTAACGCTGTCTGTCTGTCTGTCATTCCATCACGCTAAAACTAGTGAACCGATTACAACGATATTTGGTACGCAGTAGGTCTAGAGCCTTAGATAAAACATAGGCTACTTTTCAACTGAAGAAAAAGGGTTATAAGGGGGGAAGAGGGGGTCAAAGTTTATATGAAAGTCCACGCGGACGGAGTCGCGGGCAACAATATATAAAGTTCAGGTATACTAGCTCGCTCACATAGTATAAACATAAAAGTTTGGTTTGGCAAATGAAAGTGAAATAAGTATATCTATTTTGTCATTTGTCGATCATTAGTTTGAACAAACAGTCGTCTATAGGCTAATACTAAGCTTGTCACAGTAGTAATAATAATAAATACTTAAGCTACTGAAGATGACGACGAAGAGAGCGAATCGAGTCGCATCCTGCGCTCGAAGGACCGTTGCTTCGTGGGTCGCGTGCCGCGCCCGCCCGGCTCCAAGCCCGGCCGGGGCGGCGGCGTAGCCATCGTGGTCAGGAAGAATGTCAGCGTGAGTAAGCAAATTCTTTATTATACTTATTAGTCATTACGTATGTGTCTTAGAAATATTCTTAAATGTATCTTTAGATTTGGTTCGTTATATAGTGTGCTACAAAACATGTGTCCGATCCTGAAGGGTAATATTCTCTATCTAACAACCTTTCCGAATAAAATAAAATAAAAATCTATATCTAAAAATAGCAATGCAATAAAGTTTTAAGGATTACGTTTCTTGTGAAAAATTTACACAAATTCAAGGAAATTCACAAATGCTGGCAACTCCCGTACGGTACGTAGACCGAACAGATCCTATACCAGTACATATGAACGCAAAGAAGGTGACCTAGAAAACCAAGTTTTTAGCGTAATGCAGTCATGTAGGTTGCTAGTATCTAACATAAAAATAATAATTAATTCACTACTTAATAAAGGCACCTTTTGTTCTTATTATGCAATAAGCAATGATATTACATACCTAATATATTGTCATTGGTAATAAGCTAATCTAATAACGTATAATAATGTCCTTATTATCTATATAAAAATATTTGTTACTTCAATAAACCATAACGAATCTCAGAATTAGAACATATTGGTTATGGGCTGGCGTTTGTCTTAATATTAGGAGTACATCCAGCTCGTCTCCTCACATCATCGTATAAAAAAGTATATTAAGATATATGGTGGTTTAGTACAATAAGCGTAGTTCTAATAAAAAGTATAGTTAATTAAGTATCAAAATTAAACAGCAGATATTTTATTCAAAAAGTTAATTATTTTGTCAGCATTTGCAGCCCCAGCAGTCGACGAGTAGCACGAAGCGCAAACGAAAACGTTTGCTCAGAAAACAATCGTATTGAAACAAGCGTGTTCCGTCAGCCATTTTGTTTTCATTACAGATTCTATACGGATATTTTGGTTTTTATTTTTTTTTAATTTACAATTTTGGCGGGAATATTTTGTCATTTTTAAATTGGTGACATTGCAATCTTATTTCAATTCTGTGTTTAATGATAGAAATCGATAAATATTTCATAAACTGTCTTGTTAGTATTCTACAGGTAATTCCATCGCTTCGCTGTTAATTAACTCCCAAAAACTCGAAAATGGTTCAACGTACTTCTTCTTTTATAGTCTAGAATAGACTTCAAAATCAAACTTGATATATATTATCGGGTTATGGTTTTGAGATAATAATAAATTCTAAACAAGTATTTTTATTAGGTATTGTAATTTTTGTTCGTTGCTGACTTTTAAAATAGGGGATAAAACAAATCCTTACTAATATTTTAAATGCGAAAATAACTCTGTCTGTCTGTCTGTCCTTTTATCACGCTAAAACTACTGAAACGATTAAAACGAAATGTGGTACACATATGGTCTAGAGCCTGGGGAAGGACATAGGCTACTTTTTAACTGGAAAAAAGGGTTATAAAGGGGTAAGGGGTCAAAGTTTATATGAAAGTCCACGCGGACGGAGTCGCGGGCAACAGGTAGTAATATATATTTCAATGTTCTGTTTAATTTTTTAGGTTTAGGATCGTCAAATAAAACGCCTCAATATATTTTTGAAAACTTTATTCTAATGTAAACAATATACAGCGCTTTATATACATAGGTTTTCTACGTAGGTACACCTAGATACAATAATAATTTATAGATTCAAAACAAAATTTTAACAATTATAGTTTATTTCAACAACAAATAAGCATTTCTTTATTTAACAAATAAATGGTAATGACATGATTTTTAATATTAACAAGTTCATTATTATGACGTATGAGGTTAATAAAATTGTATATACTTAATAATATAAGTAAAATTAAAAAAACCTACGCCCAAGTCCCTATAACGTTTTAAAAAAACGACAGACATAAGCTTTTTATTGAAACAGTCGGCTTTCACAATGAAAACATAACTCTTTTCGATACTATCTTTTTTTATTTATAAAATTGGTGCACAGCTTTGTATTTCGAACCAGCTCGTCTCCCCTCTTCATATTATATAAAAAAAACTGCTTCTAATAATAGATTAGAAATTGTGTCTGATTGGAACCATTAATAAATTAAGAAAGTTAAAAATACATACGGTTAGTAAATAATAAAACAGATTTATAACGAAAGACTTATAAAGCTTTTTGGGGTATAGTAATTTTCCAAAAAAATATCAATTGTGCGAATTCATTTGTTTAAGTAGATATTAAAATTGATAAACTAGTTTTTTGTTTCAACATAGGTGCTGATAGTCAGACACTAGCCTAGTTTTTCAACTACAGCATTATTCCGCGTTATGCGAAATTATGCTTAGCGTTGAATGTTGTAACTACCACTTTCGTCATTCATATATCGAGAAATCTCATAAGGACTAAGTAGTGCTCTCGCTGGATGCGTGTAATTACATGTGCAGTGTATCGAAATGTCGCACTATGCTCTGTAATCGAAAAACTAACTAGATAAATACGTAGGAACAGAATAATTTCACATGACATAGAAAACAGACTAGAATGTTCGGAATCCCCTTATAGTCTGAAAAGCCAGACAACGCGTAGTAACGTACCTACACCAACACGAACGATTTTTCCCAATCAATCATGTGCTGGAAAACATTTAAAGTATAATATTTCTTCATGTTTCAATGATTCTGAAAAATTGTAGGCCTCAACGATTTGAATTCGATTTCGAATCTACCGCACAATTAGTCAAAACCTTTCGAAGTTTGGAAAATTGAAGATAAGATTTCATCGCTGCTTAGTATATTCTTGTAATATTCAATAATGGTACCTAATTATTTATTTTTATCAATGCATGATAACACCTCTCACTTTATGTTAAAACTATATAATATTACTTTTATAATAAACTACGCTTAATTATTTCGATAAATAATTTATAGTATTTAATATACACAGTATTTGACTAATAAATATATGTATTTCGAATTTACTAGCTAAATATGATTCAATGTAGGTGCATTTAAACTTTCAATTATTTTTAATGAGTGTACTCGATTCAAAAGTGCGTATCAGAAGTGTTAAGTTTAAAATTTTTTTCGATAGGTACAAATCTCATATATTGACGTATCATTATATTTTTAATGTTGTTTATATTTCTAAGTTTATTTTAAACCTATTATTTACATCTAGAAGGCGAGGGTTAACTATTTACACATGGTCCTTTTTTCTAATTAGGCCTTAACGGGGTTTGTTGAACGCTACTCAAATTAATACATATTATTATCTATCAAAACTGCAGGAAAGTAAACTTAAAAGGCCTTACATATTCGTTGCTATCAAGAAAGACTGTTTTATTGTTAAAATATAATATAGTATAACATAGATATATAGTAAAACCTCTTTAAGTCGAACCTCCTTGAGATAAAAATAAAAAAAAACCAAACGAATCATAGAGTTTTTCCCGGGAGTTTTGGCGGGAATCTTGCGGCGTCTAGTTGTAATCTCGATTGAATATTCCTTTTTTGGTGCATAAAGTGATTTAATGTTTGATTGTGATAGTGAATCATGCAGTAAACTAGCTAATAAGTCCAAGAAATGAAGAATTCATTCGAGAGCGCATAGTAGCGCCGTTCCGATTGCTCCAAGATTCGTCGAGGTTCTTCGTAAAGTTCACTATCATATATATCATATATATATTTACGAAGGGCAGAACAAAACGACTGACTTACTCGACGATTTTACTTGACTCATATCGACTTTTATCTTGACCACGTTGCATCTTATTACATTGACATTGGCAAAAAGCTAGACGCTAATGCCATAATATAAGAAAGAAAGAAAAAGAGTTTTTCCCGCCCTTTTACAGCCAAAATATATTATTTAAAGTGAAACTGAGTAATTATAATTAGAAAAAAATAAATTAAACCCATGATATCTAACAATAACCTGTACAGGTACAAAGTTTTTTTTTAAACTAGAAACTAAACTCTTTAATTCAATGTTTTAAAAAAAAAATTACGTCTTCCTTAAAGTTCAACTTACAGAGGATCTTTTGTAGTATCTTGTTAGGATTTTTCAAAACTTGCTATATTTTATAACACTGGCTTAGCAAAACGCAATTCTTTTCAATCATAAAGGTATAGAGGACAAACAAACGAAAAACTAATTAGTATAATTTATTTTTATAATACTTTGACTAGATATTACGCTAGGTTGATATTCACGCCGACGCCGGTCACGAAGTCATCTCTAATTAGTGGAAGAAGAGACGGGTGTCTGCAAGCAAAAAATATTTTTATTAGATTAATTTTAAACTTGGCAACACCTTTGTAAGGTGGCAACTTATATAGTGTATCTGGTGGCATTTGTGAAAGAATAAAAAAAAATGCTATGGCGTCCCCTGAGACCGCTACGAAATGCTTGGAGAAACACTGGGGTTGAAATGCGAGCCCATATCGAAAAAAATGACTCGTTTGCCCCTAATATATAATAATGTAGGTTATAAAAGAAATAATATTCAAAGTTTAATCAATAAAAACGGAAAAGTCAATAGGTCTAAAAGAAAAATCATTAAATTTGAATATTCTAATGTTAGAATGATCTGCGGGATACATTTTCTGAGAATCATCTGATCTAAGTATAATCAAAGATCGCCAAAAATCTGAATAATGCATTTAAAAATTATTCACCGAGAATTTGAAGGAATAATTTTATTTTGTTACGTCATCCTAATCCGTCATCCAAATTTCTACATCTACACAAATGTTATAAACGGGGACGAAATAACTGTATTAAACTAATTAATGATTAGTAATCTTTTATCAAAACAAATCTATATTAGTTCCTTGTATTATAGTTTATATAATAACTCGTTAAGGACGTAAAAACGGTAGAACAATTGATTTTTAATTATAGACTATTCATGTTTTATTCTAAAACCTAAAAAATCATTATCAAATTCAGGATAAAATCGACCACTAGATTTATTAGCGTATGAGAAATCAGTTGAAACAAACTTTATAACAATGTAGATAACAGTGTTATAAAATGTTTGGTTGTTATAATTTTATTTCCCTGTGATAGTGACAACCGCGCTAAAACCCATAAGCCCATTAAACTTCGATCTACAGTTGCTGGTTGCCTAATTGTTTAACAATCCTAAGTGCTCGGTGCATGCACTAGATAAAATTGATATTTAATATAAATTTCAGTGCGCCGTGGGCGGACGGGCACTTTATAAAATTAGAATACATTTTCATCCTTCATTGTTTACGAGTATACGCGGTAAAATTGGGTGGCGCGAACATTAAACGCTGTCAATGTGTTTCAACACGTTCGAGAGGTTCGTTCGACTGGCTTTCTTATGTCAAAGAATATTATATTTACTGTTTTTAATATTGTCTGATCTTGTCGGTTAATAATTATGACAAACTGTGTCCCGCGATTTATCTCGTTTCGAGTACATTTTCCTCGTACCTATTCTAGACGTAGACGTATCTTACGGAGAAGAAATCTGTGCAGATACTTAAAATATCTAAGTGTGCATACAAAACTTATATTATTGTTAATCTATACACATAAGTAAATAGTGATGAATAAAAACATTTAATTATAAAAAAGGGAAATATTCACACGATTAAACAGCGTTACAACAACATAATATGTTATAGTAATGTTATATTAAGAAAGTTGATAGACATTATTTATTTTCATTGTGCAACCTTCAAATATACTTCTATATTACAGTAAAATCTATAATAAATACTCGAGTAGAGAAATTAAATTCATATAATATTAAATTACAAACATAATTGTTTAAATTGAAATATCGTGCATGTATATTGTGTTATGTTTGAGAGCTTCATGCGTATTGGAAGTATGAAGCTCTCTGTCTTTAAGATTCGTTATTTAAAAGAAAAAAGGCGCTTACGCGTAAATGCCGTTGTAACCTTTAATAGTAATTAATAGGTCTATGCTCTGAGTCAATCTTACTCTAATAATTCAACAAAAATATGATATTGAAATCTGGCAACGCTCCATTGTTCAAGGTTCTCTTGCGTTAGCGTTAATACGTAAGTTACTAACTACTAAGACGCTAACGTAGAGGCGTTAACGCGTAAGCACCGATAGGAGAAATACGGGCGCCAAGCAAAGGATAGGCAGAAACTGAAAGTGACTCACTCGTGCGCATGCTTGTGCGTGGCGGCGCGGGCGCGCGCGAGCAGCGACATGACAGCGCGTTTAGTCGGCGAGATGGCGTTGCGCGCGCCGCCCAGCAGCGGCCGCTTGCGCGTGCCCGAGCCCACACCTGACCAACAAACCCCTTCGGCATTATTTATTATTCATACTTTCATACATATTGGCAAAATTGGCTAATCAAAGGGTGTGCTGATCAGCTACTTTTAAGTACTATTTATAGTAAACTATAGGTGCGCGCGCCCTCATGTGACCAACAATCCCTTCGTCCTTATTTAAGCAGTTACAACTTCATATGAAGCAATATAAAAACTGGCTAAACAAAGGATGTGCTGATACTACTACTAGCTACTTAAAAACGCGCGCGGCCGCGTGTGATCAACAAACCCTTCGGCATTATAAGTCATAGTTTTTATACATCTGTAGCAATTTTAAAAACCTTCCAATCAAAGGGTGTGCTGATCAGCTTCTTAAATAGCAAATATAGATGCGCGCCCTCAAGTGACCAACAAACCATTCGGCACTCATTCTTGGTATGTAGCAATATAAAAACAGGCTAATCAAAGGGTTTTTTGATCAGCTACGATAATATAATGTAAGTCTTGGACCAAATTTATTTATGCGCTAGAATATTTAAAAAGCAAAGTATAGTTATCAGTTGCGCGTGCCCACGTCTGACCAACATTGCCCTTCGTAACATCGGACGTAAAAACAATTTATGCTTTCACATATTCATACATAGCTAGTGATTTATACTTGGATGATCAGTTACGATGTTTTAATTCGAGTCTTTGATCAAATCTACCTTATAGCACCTAATATACAATTGAGAAATTTGGGAAAATTGGGTTTAAATAGCAAGCACGCGATTCTTAGCAACTACTGTTTGCTTTGTTTGTGATCTATCTTTGACCGATGAGACTTAAGTTAGGAAAAACAAATCGATATTCATATTTTAACACCAAAGATTATAATACTTAGTAACGTTAATTTAAATGTATACATGTAAAAAGCAATTTAACAAATTACAGCACCTTTGATCCTTAATAATTTCTTTTAGACACGTATTCTTAGCATTTTGAACCAATTTGAGGCAAAAGTACGTCATACCCTCCAAGTGTACAACGTAGTTGGCTCCAATATAATATGTAAAATCTCATTTCTATTCGAATAATAGTAATGTTACGTATATTTATAAAAGACAGATTGAAAATCCTGCACGGTAAGCGGATTGGGGAATATTCCCTGCCCTGAGATTGGACGGAATCGATACCTTTAATTTACTAAAGTATATCCGTAGTCAGCTTAAAGTCTGCATTTGTACATAATGGTCTTAGCGAAGTTTTAATGACAGAGACAAATTGCCATTACAAATAAATATACTATTATTTATTTGTATTAATTCCAAATTTAATAAAAAAAAGTCTATAAAATAGGAGGATACGACTTTCGAGTTTTAAATTAACTATAATATGAATATTATTGCCAAAAGTGTTTCCAAGTGCGGTAAGGTGACAACAGCTAAACCGATTTCGATATTTTTTTATTCTTTAAAATTCGAGGATAGTTAGCATGCCTAGGTAGGATGGGTACAGCGTGAACGAAATCGCATCCGGCTATCTTATTTTAAATGTTAATATAATGGTTTAAATGAGTATTTTGTTACACCATTAGTGGAAATGATTTTGTAACTGGCGGTTATATTGTTATGTAGGTCTGTGCGGTTTCTCTATTCTACAAAAGGGTCATACATTCAAAGCAAACCAAGAAACCGCTAGTCTACCGCAAAGCTAAGACGCTTTCCATGCAAAACAACATATAGAATAGCTTCTTGTTCAAAATAAGAAAATGGTTACATAGCAAAACCTTCATGATGAATATCAAATTATTTTAAATAAAGAATTTGAAAGACGTACGTACCGTTTTAAAGAAGTACAATAAAATGAGCTGGTTTCAGTTGAATCAATCGGTATTTGTCTGAACTCGATTTTGGTCATATAGATGATGATATTAGTTGGGATATTTGATCTTATATTACAAGTATGTATTGTTTTTGTGTGTGTGCCTACGAGTTATGTACGTGTGTGTGTATGTATTTGTGCATTTATACTCAACATTCAAAATTCTATATAAAGATCAGCTGGATCTGTCAATATTGAGACATTTCGAAAATGTCATCTTTTTGCTATTGGACATGTTTTTGTATGTGTGCGAATTCTTGCGCTCTGGTGTGTATTTTTTGTATGCGTCCTAGACTTTGCGCTTGTGTGTGTATTGTTTATGTATGTTTGCTTACAAATGTTTGTAAACGCACAAAATCTACCCCTATATTTAGATACTCACCATATTATTAAATATATTAAGATTCTCGCCAGTAGGCTATTAAGAGTTTTGTTAGCTGACGTACCAACCTTGCGAGGCGAGGTGCACGGCAGCTGGCTTGACGCCACGCAGCGCGGGGTGCGCGTGCAGCACTCCGCCGAGCACGGGGCTGCTTAGACCCAGAATATCGCCGCCACCTACCCGTGCGTTAGTTTGTTAGTAAGCTTTTTATAGGAACACTTCATAGTCTTGGTGTGCTCTACGTCTATTAATAATACCTATTGATATACCATTGCTTATTAGTGCTATACAAAACTATATGTAGTCTTTTAATAATATTGCGCAATGGGCTGCTCAAGCCCCGAATATCCACACGACCCACCCGTGCGTTAGTTAGTTAGTAAGCTTTTTTATAGAAACATTCTATGGTCTTGGTTTTTTTGAATGTCTATTGTGGGGTTGAGGTGTGGAGGTGTCCTTTCAAATAAACTTAAATTCTTGTTTGCTTTTTTATTGTTCACGAGTTCACAATAGAGACGATAAGCCTCAACTGCTTTATTTTATACAATTTGCCCGGTACACACATATCTACTTTGCCGATTAAGCGAATTGCGAATGTGTGTGTCCCTACACATTGTTATTCAACAGTTAATTATAAGTGCCATATAATATGTAGTTTTAAATAATATTAAACACTGGGTTGTTCAAACTCGGAATATCGCCGTGATCTACCCGTCCGTTAGTTTGTTAGTAAGCTTTTAATAGGAACACTTTATAGTCCTGGTATGTTCTACATCTATTAAAAATACCTATTGTTATACAATAGTTTATTATAAGTGCCATATGAAGCAAAGTGTACTTTTTTATTAACAATAATAATAGTTATCGCCGTTTATTTCAAGACAGCGCCATTTAGTCCCACGCTTATAAGATCTTGTGTTATGGCAACTATATAACAGATAAATTACATATAAAAACGTTTCTTTCGTAAATATCAGTATATACACGTAATAATTCATCTATCTAAATATACCCGTGCGATATAATATAAGCTGTCCTTAAAACAAAATAGAGCAACACGCAGACAGAGCCAACGTTTTATTTTTATGAGTTTTGCATTTTAATTCAAACTAAATGTTTGTGCCGACGTTCATCTGCATAATTATAGTCTACAGTCGGAATGAAGTCTATTTCAGTTAGTATATGATAAAAGTTTTAAGGGCGATTAAACTTTACTCCTTTTGGAATTTTTACCTTTGAGACTTATGAATGCGATGATGTCCAGTTAGTGAAGATATTGTTTATAGTTGGATGGTAATTGAAAAGTCAAATCAAGGTTTTAGAGGACGCTACGGTTATATAAAATTAGGTTCTTGTCAAAGTCAAAAGTATCTTTATTCAAGAAGGCTACATAAAGTAACACTTTTGAATCGTCATGGTATTACAAAACATTTACCACCGGTTCGGAAGGCAGTTTCAAGCAGAAACTCTGATAGTCGCTCTTTTAAAAATAAGAACATACAATTGTAAATATAAACAAAAACTCTTATATTCTCTATTATAAATCTAGTAGTCTCTATTATATAGTCAATTATAATATTTATACATGAAGAAGGTCACCGTCCCACGAGCGTTAAGAAATATCTTATTTGCTTCATTAGAGTATGCAGTAGGTATATCAAAAAATAATTTACTGTCGAGACTAGGTGTAAAAGAACAAAATTTATTGTTAAGAAGAATGTCAAGCTAGACTTATATTCGATATATGATATTTTCGATGGAGAAGACGGAAGAAAATGTATTGAATTTATATTCCTAATTAAAATAGTTCTAGGTTATATAATACTGTTTACTCCAGCTTAAGAAATGCTTACCAAGGATAGAATTTTGTGTAAGAAGATGATGTGTTGGCGCCTGTTGAAGGATTCCTCCCCCGACTAGCAGACCATGTCCGGTGGGATTTGTTAACTGAAAAAAAATACTCATACAGAAAAACGCAATGGTGCTTGTGTCAATAATTATAATATACGCGTATGTACAAACCATACATTGAATTAAGAATGGAGTTCCTTTTTGTTTCTTTTTGATCTCCTACGTTTTAAAAGATCGCAAACTTTGTCTTTTTAATACAAACACTAGCTAGCTATTATTAATAATCTGCAATGACAAATACGTTGTTTTATACAAAAGGTAAATTATTTGAAATAGTCGTTCATTAAATCTACATAAATTATTTGGAAACGAAAATTTCTAAAACATATCGAAAGTACTAACTTTATCCTACGTAGGAGTATTTGTAACATGCTATAGTTTAGACAAACTATTAATAGGGGACCTTTTGAACCCAGCCAACTTTTATTACAAACCCTTATACGTGACCTTATGATTGTAAAGCGGTCTCGTAAAGTTTGAGGCCAGCAATCTGTCTAGTTAAGAATTAATATCAATTGTTACCTAAATTTGGGATCTAGGCTAGTTGGGTTGTGTCTAGGGATTTACTTTGTTTTATGAAAGTATGTCAGGTGTTAAATGAAGGATTTAATATGTTACGCAATCTTTTTCAATTGTTTTCAATTTAATCTTCAATGTAAGAGAGATAAATCTTAACTTATAATGTTTTTGATAATTGTGATAGCAATTTTTTTCACTCAAGAATCGAAATTACGTGTATATGTTACATACAGATATTTTTTATTTTTTCCTTTTTAAGTCTTCCAACATTTTCTCATAAATTTGAAGCAACTTTCAGCCACAAAATTTCTTAATTCCTGTCATATTATCTATTGTATATATTGTAAGACAGTGTTACTAAGCTATTGTATAAATCCTTTACGAAAGAACACGTTAAAAATATTAATTACTTAACCGTCTATTCGTAAAATGTGTTACGGTGGTTTTACGTGATAAATCGATTTAGAGAGACACGCGGGAAATTCATTTTCATTGGCCAACGTGTCACTGCCGAAGCTTAGCCGACATGAAAGCCACATTCAACCTTTTGCTTTTCCACATTTTTTTTTTAAATACTGTTCTTATAGATTACTTTTTGATTACGATTGAAGCCATTTATAGGTAGATAATTAAATCATTTTAAGGTTCTAAAGCTTAATAAGAATCCATCCTGTCTCCATCTAAAGATTAAGGAGGATCAAGTGTATGTAGTACTCTAGTCAAATTTGATTATGTCAATGAAAAGAATGGAAATTTGCTAGTAGACTATTATACAATGGTCCAAGCGTCCATAGACACGTCAATCCAATGGCTACAACTTTATAAAGAAAATTATTAACTTCGGTCAGTAGCAAATGAAAAAAAATTGTGTGTGAGACGAAGTAATCATCCTTTTATTTTAAGGATGGTTATATTAATGCTGGTACCTGATGATGAGGCAAGTGTTCAGGCGCAGCTGGTGCGGCTGGTGCAGGTGGCGAGAAGTCTCTAGCAGCGTGGGTGGCAGCTACCACCCCCGCGTTCAAGGAGGGCTGCGACACTGGTGGTACTACTGTCGGGACCTGGTTAAATAAATAATTTATATTACCTTATAGGTATATAAATAAATAAAAAATTGACAAAATTATATAAATGGTGGCTTTGTATTGAATGTTTTTGTGTAAGAGATTTTTTTAATAATTAAATAATAATGTAATTGCTATCAAGAAGCAAATCGATGGCATAATAATTATGTATTATTACTTATAAAAATATAACTTTTGATTGCTGCATGAAATAAATAAGTTGCTCCACAATCTAAATTATACACATGTTTAAATACAAAATTAATGATTTATGATCTATATAATCACACTCGTTTAGTCTTTTCTGATGTTAAAAATGCGAAACTTAACTTCTTTGAATTCCATATTATTAAAAATTACGTTTTTTATTGTATGACATGTTCTAAAAATTGATGTCTATTCACTCGTGATGCATCTGTATATAATTTTAATAGTTTGTTTTAAATTTATATATCTATACTAATATTATAAAGCTGAAGAGTTTGTTTGTTTGTTTGAACGCGCTAATCCCTGGAACTACTGGTTCTAATTGAAACATTTTTGTTTCTATTGAATAGACAATTTATCGAAACGACTTTAGGCTACATAACATCAAGTTGCGACTAATAAATAGGAGCGAAGAAATAATGGAAAAAGAAATCGACGGGGACGAAGTCGCGCAACGGCTAGTTATTTATGTGTTAAGTACATCGGGTTTGCTGAATACGTATTATATGTATAATTAATATGTCCCTTTGTACCTATTAATGCTTAAAAATAACCAATATATTATCACTGTATTCCTCTATATATTTCTTTGGTGTCAACCAAATAAACAATTGTTAAAAACGTCCCAAACAATATAAGTTCCTTTCCTTACTTAACCAAGAAAGAACACGACTACTTTTAAAAGAAAAGTTGTAGCAAGTTTCATCAAATGTATGGTAATCTTTCCGTTGTCTCGAGTTTTTAACAATACTAGGACTGTCCATATTGAAATAAAATACTTCAGAAAGGATGGCGAGTGTAAAGAGGTTTTTTGTACGTTTTTTAAGAACGCGTAGGTATATATGAGTTTGACTTGATGTTTTCGGAATTGAATTTTGTTTGAACATTTTGATCTATTGACATTTCTAAGTACGAAAGCTTCTCCGACGTGTTGATTTTTGAGTTAACTTATATGTAAATAATTTGTTACAAAATGTATCAACATAATTCTGCTTAATCTTTATAAATTATTAATTAAATTAAAATTCGTTCAGTTTTGAGATATGGTCCTCCTTTTTTTGAAGTGGGCTTTTAAAAGACCGAGGTTTCTCAATTCGATCATGTGCTTATGCGCATATGCTTTGGAACGCCAACATGGCGTACATTCATTCAAATACCACATAAAAAAATATATTTATATAAAGCAATAGAATGCAGTCACACTTATAGGCGTCCACGACATGCAATGCAAATTAAAAAAAAACTAGCACGGATCCGTGCCCACTTCGTTGGGCATAATGTTAACAATCTTTTTTTATAACCTATGACACTCAACAATAATGTGGCTTTCTCCTAGTGAAATTTTTTTAAAATTGGTTCAGTGGATCCAGAGATTACCCCTTACAATTATATAAAAGTACCTTGTTATTTGCCCTGAATGTCAAAGCGATAATATCCTTTCATGTTTTTTTTAAATTTATTTTATAGGACTTAGTACACAATATTAGCTGATCTTATAACTTACCCGCTGTTTGTCAGTGTCGCGTATCCTCCCCCTTTCTTCGCTGTCACCCCTCCAAGATTCCGGCGGGGTAAGACGACGCTGTTCGTGGTGTGATGACAGAATCTGCATTTCTAG
>DWAJ01003139.1:0-15482 GCA_018238005.1 Eurema mandarina
ACTAACGTTGAACTCGCTGAACATTTGTTGGCGCGGGCTAGGCATTTTCAAAAATGCTGCCCAAAGTCACTTTTCTACGTGGGCGAAGTCGCTGGTACAGCTAGTAATATTATAAATGTGAAAAATTGTGAGTAATGTTTAAATGTTTGTAACTCTTTCACATAGAAACTACTGAATGAATTTGTCTGAAACTTGGCATTTAGGTAGATTAAACCCTATTTTACACATGTAATAATTTGTATCACAGTATTGTTCTGGAAACGAGAAAAATGCGGGTAAAATCGCGGGACACTGCTAGTAACTAATACATAATTGATGTTTTAGTAGATTTAAGCTCTTCATGACTTTTGGCTTTAAATTAGCAGTAAGAAAATATTAATACATATGCATATAATATCATAGTGATAATATGAATTCATATACATTTTAAACATAAGTACCGTTAACTCATTTCGCAAGAATTCAGAGCGGTCATCATAATATCATCTTCGAAGAAATCGTTAAAATAGTTTAGAAATAATTATCGAGTTTCTCTCACACATATATCATCAGACTCGCGACACGCATGTTTGAAACAGAGAAAGACATAAATTTTTCGTTTTTTAATTCGTAATATATTATACAATTTTATTTATTATTATTATTCCGTAAACTCAAGTATTATTATTATTCCGAATTTTCATCTGTTCTTTGTCAATAGAAAGAGTGACTTTTATTTATTTTTTTTTTATTTGAAATTATTTTTAAGGAGAGAATATTACCCTTCAGGCTCGGAAATAAGTATCTTAACATCCTGTATATACATGTAAAAGTACCCTGGGCGTAGCCGGGAAGGACGCTAGTTAATTTAAAGTTATAATCTTCAAATACAACAAAATAGCTGTACCAAGTTAACGTCGAACAAAACAAGTTTGCTGATAACCACGATTAGCGTATAAATTGTTTCTATCAAATTCTAATTAGTAGGTGAAGGTATAACATCGTACGAAACACGCGATAATTCATTTACTTTCATATGCTCGTACAAAAACAGATTCACATCGCGGCCAATTTAACGCTCCATTGCTGCAAGCTCATTGAAAATCGTTTGAGTACTTTCTAGGAATGCACAACGATTAATAATTATATGAACGCCTCATTAACATTACGTGAACGGTAGCTGATTAAAAACCACCTGATTTGTATCGCTTTTCTTTATCATTGATATATTTGACTCGTGTAACCCATAGCATTAGTCGCTTTAGATATTAGTATTAAATTCTTAATGAGGTATATCATCTGACATTTCGATTAATTATATACTTAATGAGCATTATATATTTATTACTATGAAACCGATTGATTTATACACTATTAATTTAATGAGATAAATCGGCAAAAGATCAGCGCTTCAGTTTTATAGTATGTAGATTTTTAATTTTATGGTGGAGGGTTAGGTTTTAAACAGGCAAACCCGATTGAGCAACAAGATTTTATTATAATAAAATTATAATTACTTCTCCATTTACTTCATTACACTTCACAGTTAGATTTTGTTTAATATTATTGTAATATAAAAAAATATATTATAAAAAACCTCATCAGACAGCTACCAGCAGGGGAGTCAGACCCGACTTGATTCGGGATGCAGAGAAAGAAATCATTATTGTTATTATTAAATACCTTTTCATAGCGGTCGATAGAATGGGGTCAAGCCACTGGGACCTGGGTACATCTAGAAATCATTAAGCTTAGATTTAACAAGCATTTCCAATGTCTTATTTGCTGTATTATCACCGAATATCACGGAAACCAGAAGCTCTACTCCGAACACAATCGATGTCGATTTTTATTAACTTCGAATTAATATAAAAACTTTTTATTTTTTCTGTTTCGATAACATTCCGATAAACTGATGTGCGATCCGATTCTTTATTAGAGTATATTTAGTCTCATAGCTTGGAAGTTGGTTAGCAGTATCAAAAATTTTCGATATCGACGACGATTGCATTCGGAGTAGCTACTCAGAACTATTAAACTTACAAGCTAAATATTGGAGGCTGCATGGATGTAAGTAGTATTGTAAACAGCTCCCACCGCTCACGTTAAAACAAACCACTCTCGCTCATTACACCAAATATTTGTCTTAAGTCAGTCCAGGTGACGAGCGTTAGCGACTTTTCAGTTTTTCATTGTCTTATGAGGACGTTAAATAATTCCTTTTCATTATTCCTTAATGGTTTCGTTTCATATTATTCTGTTAGTGTGAACTGAATAAACAAAAGTAGATAATACATACAATAATCTAGGATAATTTGTTTGTTGATTTCTTATAAATTACGTATTATTATTTGTTTTAAAATCAAATCAATCAATTGGTTTCGAATGAATATTCATCATTTCAATATGAGAAACATTCTATTAGGGTGTATCGAGTATCCCAATTATGATATAACTGTTATGCACTATTTATAGACGAGCTAATTGAATGAGTCACAAGACTGATGTCTCGAAGTTACTGCGTCTGTACTGATGTATGTGCTCAAAATAGATCGCGCAATTTAGCCTGATTCGACGTCTGTCTTAGATTCAAGTTTAATCATGCGTTTGTAGCCACGATTGGTATTTAACCCCATTGATTGTTTGCTTTTCGATTTGCTTTTAGCGAATGCTGGAGCGATGAAATGCTTTCATGGTTTAGCGAAAACTGCTTTGAATCAAAAGGAACATGGAATGCACGGTACAATTATTTTATATTTGGATTTTAATTTACAAAATGTAGACTGCTATGTGAAATCTTAGAATAATGCACCAGTGCCTTCATTTAATATATTGCTTTAAGAGACAAAGATTCTCTCAGTAAGTGGATATTTCTTAGCTACAAACGATCACGCCGCTTCAGCCCATAAATTGGGCAATGTAAATACTAAATAATTTAAAAATCTGTTCACAAAGTACGTGTGGTCAGAGCGCAGCGGGAGCCGCGCGTTCTTTGGCTGAGATTTTGTTTTAGATACACTCATTAGTTATGACGATGAGTTGACTTGATACTCAAACCGAATATCACGTTTGGTAATTAATTTTCAAAATTTTTGATTCGATCTGAAAGGGTTAAAGATTCATTAATATTTTAAGGTCGTTATTGCTATATACATTCCCAAGTATATAAAAAAGTTTGGTTATATATCTGTATTTAAAAATCTTTTTTCTATCTGATCTTATCACCGTTGTACAAAACTCTGCTTAGTCTTGGACGACATATCGTTGTTTAAAAAGCGTTGCGATATATTTTTATCCGTTACATTTTGAGCTTTGCTAAACCCTACAGCCACAACGGGAATAAAAGAACTCCTAGCACAAATTACGTAATATCTCGAGATCGCAACGTTTTCTTACAAATAAATCAAAGGAAAAGCAATGCACGAGGTAAGTCTAATACACGAAATTAATATCTTGACAAACAAGCATAAAATTACATAAGCTCAGTGGCCGAGACTGTTTGTTTGTTGCAAATTGGTTGCAATCTTCTGCAATTACGGCGTTCGTGTGTGTCGGCGAAATCGGCAATTTGCGCTCGGATCGCCGACAATCGACATCGCCTCGAGCGGCACCCTTGTTTATTTAATTTGAAGGAAATGATTGTGAATTCGTCTTTTAAAATTGTTTGATTGATTACTTATGATTGTTCCAGTTGTTGGTGTATTCATAATTTTAACCAAATTCAAGATTTTATATGTTCTTAGTAAAGTTGTTGTTTTTATGATTTAGATTATTATCATGATTATATAATTTAACGACCTTATTAAATGTTCTTGTGCAGAGGTATGTCTTAAAGGATCATTAATCAATTATAAAGATTGCACATAAATTGTATTAGTGCGGATGCAACACATACCTCGGTAACTTAAACGATTGCTTCCTGATCCACATTGCCGGTTTTTACCGATAAATATGAACTAGTCTGATTATTTTTATGGCATTTTAGATTATAGTTTTTGTACCCTGTGGTAGTTTTGCGATGTGTTTCTATCCGGTTACAGTAATTCAATAAATATAAGCAGATTGAAAGTTTCGATCGCATAAAAAGTCGCTACCATTCTTTTTTCGTTTATCATTAAATAGTATAAAACATAGTAACTTTCTCTGTCCTTATATCCGTATGTATGCTTTAATCTTTTAAACTTATTAACCGATTTTGATTCGGTTTTTTTAATAATAATTCAAGAGGAAGTTTATATGCATTGGTAACTCTAATATAATGACATGCCTTCTATATTTTAAAATCTAAATATAATATTCGTACTAGATACTTACACCTGTCATTAGCATAGTATGTAGCATGTTTATAAAATACATTTTCTATGTCTACATAGAAAACATATTTTAACGTATTATAGTTTATAATAAATACACGTAACAGTTATATCCCCAATAATTATTTCCAACTTTCAACCATCCGTCTAGTTTAAAGAAACATCTGTTGTATACTGTATACAGTGTATGGCATTCAATATGATATAAAAAGTTGATCGTGGCTCTATAGAATTATGTATGGGGCGAGTGAATGCAAACATGAATGATAAGACGGACAGGTGCAAATCAAATAGGAAGAACTAGGAATGTATAATTTGTTCGATAAAAAGATATACAAGATATATACGTGACACCTGCTTAGGCTTTTCTTGTTTCTATTGGAATTAATTTTTAATTCCATAAAAGTTGTGTGTGTACTTTATTAGTCTTATTTTTAGTTAGTTTAGGATAACTTAGTTTAAGATGATATCTTGCGTTTTAGGATGATATACTCTAGTAAATTTAATGCCAAAATAATAGGTTCTTTAGACATTTATGGACTTGGGATCTATGACATAGAAATGAAGAAATACAAAATTTTGTTATTCAAGACTAGATGCAGGGTTGTTAAATTACCGTTTTTTACAGTATTATGATTCAATTTTGTCATTATCAAAGTCAAGGGAAAGAACGTTGATATTCTTACGTCCTTTGTAAATTATACGACCGATAGATAAACTAATAATCTTATTAACCACATATAGAGCTCAAGTGCTCCAAATGACATACCAAAAGCCATACTTTAGCATGGAATTTGATTTTAAAACTCCGGTTCACACACAATTAAAGCCGAAACTCGATGCAATTTGGTAAATGACACGAAATCGTTTTATGAACTAACACCGGTCTATGATTTCGGCCTAACGAAGAGGATATAATGACGATTCGACCGCGGGGTACAGATTATAGGGTTACCGCCCATTTCGGCGCAGTTTATTGTGCCAGAACATTTTTGTTCGGTAGACCGTTTTATTCATTTTGTAACATTGTTAGACGCGTTATTTAGCTACGTGTATGTATCGTTGGAAGTAATAACAAGTTTAAGGCTACATTTATTATGCAATCATCAACTATATAGTTCGATTTACCAGAAAATATATTTTTCTTCTGCCTTATTCTAATATTTTATCCTCTACCTGGGCAACCATCCCGACAGAAATGACTTGCCGCCCATGACATGTACTTATTCATTATTTTCAGATTTAACATTATTATAAATTAAAATTGTTTATTTATTAAGATATCATACGTGTAATAAAAAAATGACTTCAAATTAAATATCAAAAAATAAATTTACTGCGTACACAGTAAACGTATTTTAATTTAATACTTATATAGATTTTTTTAATTTAAAAGTCAGTACCAAGTAAATCTTATTACCAATACAATATCGAACTAATCAGTTTTACCTGGAACCATTCTAAATTATGAAATTCTAAAGTATACCGTTTTTAATCTCGGCATCACACTCGCAACAAATTCGACGCTGACAGTAAACAAAAACAAAGCTAGCTGCTAATTAAGGAGTTCGCTTCTCACGTGTACTTCCAAGTTCCAACATTCTAACATGAGTAAGTATAAAGCCGAGTTTAAAAACGTTTCGAGCCATTAGGCCGTTGACAGACTCACAGACCAGATGTCAAAACCGGCAGACATGTGGTCCTTAACGAGGCAAGAACTCAATTGCACCCATTTATTGTTGCTATACGTGACTTGTGTCTAGACGGCTAACTATAAATCTCGACTTGGTTACGTTAAAATCCATTTTATGGGAATATATTAATTAGGTTGTCTGTGATAGCGAGCTGGGGTATTTCGACGCCTTTCTTTACGTTTTTATATATGTAGAAAAATATACTGTGTTTTTACTGGTTTATCTTAATTGAACCAAAGCATTTTTTGGATAACAAAAATTACGATGTTTTTTACGTAACAAAGTATTAACGTAAAAATCCCTCTGAAACTATTTCGCAGGGCCATTTTAAAACCAGGTCACACTCACACCTACTGACCATAATTAATGACTCAAATTTATAAAGAATGCAATATTAGTGGCGAATTTTTTAGTACTTTCTTTAACACGTATCTATAATATTACTTGCCTTAATATATAGTAATTTTAGACGTATCTTAAGCGCTATATAAAATTTATTGTATTCCACAACAGCATTTACTCTTATGCAAAACTGTAGATAAGCCACGATTATTAATTTTAACCGAAGTCAATAATTAAAACAGTCTCTAAAAGCTTATCTTTCACGTCCATTGCGAGAATCAATTCTTAATTCAATTGCTTAAATGTGATACTAAAACCGAGTCGTAGAGTTTACACAATTTTGAGTCTTGTGAAGAATAAAATAGGGTTTATTTTTGTTTGCTGAAAGTATGTAAATGTAAAATACCTACAGGTGATTCCGTGGAAGCTCTAATTGACGTTAAATGGTGTTCGTTTCTCATTCGTGCTCTGCTTGCCGCTATCTGAGATTAATTAAAGGAAAAGTCATTTGGTAACTAGTACTACAGTACTTTAAGGATATGTACCAACTGAAAAGGTCCAATTATGTTATACTGCATACCTACGTTTTACCCTTGTATAAATCTTACTCATATTATGAATGATAGTTTGTGTGTATGTATGATAAGATGTTTGCTATATAACAAGAATAGATTAACATTTAGAATACAAGCCGTGCTGCGTGGTTTTATCAGCGTAGTTACTAGTTGCCGTTCCCGGAGCAATACCGGGACATAAAATAGCCTATGTTTTAATCCAGGGTATCAGCTACCTTCATACCAAATTTCAACTAAATCGGTCAAGCCGTTTTTGCGTAAAATCTATTTTTACAAACTTTCACATTTTGACATTCTGCCGCCTGAACAGTGATGTGAAAATGTCACTGTGCTCCGGTCTGAAGGGCACTGTAGCCAGCGAAATTACTGGGCCAATGAGTCTCAACATCCGATGACTCAAAGTGGGGAGCGTCGTTGTAGTGCACCCTGCCCGGAGTTAGGCTTTATAGCAAAGTTCCGGGTAGCACTGCATCGGCTATGGGCTGGCGTTACTCTTACCATCAGGAGTGCGTCCAGCTCGTCCCTTCTCTTAATATTATAAAAAAAAATATAGAAATTGCTTTTTCAGTTTACTAGTAGAAGTTGTTTATCGCTCTTCCTGTTAAGTCCTGAAGCTAACATAATAATATTTAAAATTTAAATCAAACCAAATTAGTGGACATTAAACCGTTCATACGAACAAACGTGTTGTTTTATTTTGTTTTATAGATATCAGCCTAGGGTTATTTTTTTTCTAGTAAGCATTCGTTTTCCAATTTGGATTAGGCCTTCGAACCTTTAATACTTATTTTTAGATGTCTATACATGTAATAAAAACGTAACGAGTCGCTGTCTGTACATGGAAGATAGATGAGAAAAAATATTATAGGAGACCTTTATTAATGCAATAGAATCCAAAATAGAATTTTTGTCTGTTTGTCTGTTTGTTTGTGCACGCTAATCTCAGAAACGGCTTATCCTATCTAGATAGGGTTTTCAATGATATATTGTGGTAATCTTTACTTAACATTTAGTGTTTAATTCATGTCAATCGGGTGATAAATAAAAAAGTAATGGCAATTTAAAGAATCACGTTGAACTTGCTGAACTGTTGGCGCGGGTTAGGCATTTTCAAACATGCTGCCCAAAGTCACTTTTCTACGCGGGCGAAGTCGCTGGCACAGCTAGTAGTGTCATATATGTGTAATTGATTTACTAATTTAAGATATACTTTCTTTACTTATCAGTGAATATAAAACTAACTATAAAAAAATTATCAGTACGTGTTTTTAATCCTTTAGATGTCAAATTTTTTAAATAATGCAACTGACAGCTAAGTTAACAGCTAAGCTTAGAACAGTGTTAGCTGAGCTAACACTGTTCTAAATTCGAATTTTAACTAAACAAAAAGTCTTGTGACAAAAAAAAAAGATAGTCCAGTCTAGTGAGTATTTGATTTTAGATTCTGTTTCCGGCCAGTTAGTTTTGTTGTATTAAATCCAATCTTATTTATATATTCATATTTAATTTGTTGCTGGCCATTTTTACTTTATTTGCATCGAGACAAAACATTCTAATTTCAAATGTTCTTTACAATAAATTACAGATTGAAAATTACTTTTTTACAGTCAGAAAACTAATTTTATTTATGTGCATTATCAAAAATTACGAGGCTAATAAAAATATTTGTTATACTTTTTGTCTATTTTATTGTTATTATTTTTTATTTATTATAGTGTAAGTGCAATAAGTGTATTTTTATTTTAATACTAACGAATACCGATAGCATTCAAATCAGCAAGAAAACGATTTCGGGATAAGTATTGCCAACTGAAAAAAATTTTTTTTTATATTAAAATTTATTTATATAAATAAATATAAAGAAATTAGATATATTGGCATAGACATCATTACAATTTTAAATGCGTCCTAATTTAGATAGAAACTACTTCCGATGTCGATTTAAATAAATAATTTATTAATGTTAATGGATGGACATTAATTAATTATTACGTGGCAACATTCGGGATGTGTCATTCCAACTAAAATATATCAGTTAACGACTATTAAAAATTCTATTAACTCTATTAAATTATAATAACTTTCGCTTTTTCAGAAAGACTTGTAGAAATTATAGAAAAATATATTTAACAAAAATATTTTATTTCACATCAAATAGAAACTATATTAAAATTAAAAACGAAAGTTGCAAATATCACAATGAATAAATAAAAACTTTTTTCTTTCTTTACTCGTACAATATCACAACGCACCTAGGTATTTATTTAAATAACATTATTTATATACAACATGCGCGATTTATTTTAAGTTCTCGTCAAACGAATTACATTACATAGAAAATAAATGTCGCGCCGTAAATTGCATAACGTCCCATAAAATCTAATCCTTTTCTAGCGTTTACGACTTTCACACACACGCCCTTACGCACACACACACACACACACGCATACGCATACACACGCAACGCACGCACACACTCACCTATCGTCAGAGTGTATGATCCTGCGCGTGCGGCGCTCCTAGTTGCAGCATGGACCGGCACAGCTCCGTGATCTCCGGGTGGTTCAAATTGATCAGGTGCACGTACATCTGCTTGTGCAAGCTCAACTCCCCCGTCACCGCCTCCAGCCGCTTCAGCAGAGCGTCCTTCTCCCTCAGTAGCGTCTTCACTTTCTCCTCCACCTCCCTCGATCGCACCTTTGCCTTTTCGCGCGATTTCCTCACAGCTATGTTGTTGCGCTCCCTTCGCCTTCTGTACTCATCTGTGCCTTTGTCTAACACCTTACCTGATGATGAGCGTCTCGGCGGCGCCGGTTTGTGCTTCAATAGAGGTGGTAGCAGAGGCGCTCCCAGAGGAGGTAGGGGGGTAAAACCTCCACCGTACGGACCACTGACACCCACAGGGGGTTGGGGGTTATACTGTCCCGTATATTGCGCACACGTCACCGATCGCCTGAAGTCATGCGGTTCTGGCGGCTCTTCCTTTATCGGTGGCGCTTGGTCGTGTGAATTAGGCTGGACAGGGGCCGCGTACGACGCACCGGAGTGCACCGGCTGAGGCATGTACGCTAGCGTGGTTCGGGCGAACGGCCTCTGCTGAGGAGACCTTCCTCCAGGAAGAATCTCCTGAAAGAGGGCCATCGTTTCCTCCCCACGAAACTGGTCCTCGATGAGGTGTTGTAGATCCAGGCTGATCTCCTGTCCATTGAGCTCGTCCAAGTCGGGAGGCGGGAAAGGCGTGCGTTTGTCATCGTTCGCTTTCTTGAGGTCTGGCTGGGGCGGCGGCGGCGGCGCCGCGGCAGCGTCGTACATTTGCGGTGATTCCATACCGCCGGGGCCGATCGGCCCAGCGGTTCCGTTTCGAGTATCCACTTCAGAGCACTAAGGATCACTAGAGCACATGCGGGTCGCGTGGCGTAGCACTCGCGGGGCGGTCGGACACGTGTTGTCGCTCCGGCGGTCGGGCGCAGACTGGCCGCGCGCGCAAGGCTGTCCGGAAGGAAGCTGTAACTGAAAGTTTACAAGTAAAAGTTTAAGCGCTCGCACGTTTGATTCATGATTTTAATGCCTTCGCGTCGTTATATTTTTCGCGGATATATCTCTTTGTTGATCTCATTATTAGTTCGTCTTCACTATGAGGAGTACTCAGTAACAATGTCCATTATAATTAAGTAGTTATACTTATATTAAATTAGATCTAACGATGGGCGTTTTAATTGAGCATGGAATAGTGATACTTAGTAAAGTATTATTAGTACACAATAATAATTTATCTTTTATTCGGAAGTGATTTTACTGCTAATCGGTGGGCACGTTTTCACTTAAAAGTAACTTAATTATATAAATATTATTATTCATATATAGCTATTATATAATGGAATAAGAAATTTTATGATATAAGTAGTAGGTCGCTCATTAGAGTATTATAATTATAATTTTATTATAATGAAGAAATTTATAATACAGGAATCTGTTACCTAATTATATTTAATGTATTTTTTTGTTTTAATCTCGATTTTCGTGGTACACTTTTAAGCTTCAAGTTAATATAATTGATAAACTATCAAAACTACAAGTTTTTTGATTCCATTAAATAAAAAAAATATTATTGAAAAAGGAGTTAAGCGTTTTTAATTAAAAAATTTCGTTTTTTTTATTTGAGTAAAGAATACGAATTAAATGCAAAATATTATGAAACACGCTTCTCAGTAAATTTATTTAAGTACTAAAGTTCATTACACGTCAAAATGGCCGATAAAAGGCCAAAGACTGTTTTATACGTATGAAAATATTTTCACTAATATTATCCTTATTGACTAGTTTGATTAAGCGGTTTCACGCACATTTAAGAACATTTTCCCGCTTCAATACTGTTTTGAGGAATTTTGGGGGATAAAGGCTTAATGATGCATAAATAATTATTTATTGTATATTTTAGTATAAGTTGTCAATATCGATTAAGTAGTTTACAAATAGTATAGACAAACAAATGGATATATTTTAAACTGGGACTGTTCTTTTTTATTATTATGTAATAAGAGCTATAAGGACGCTGGCAAAACCTTAATTTTTACATAAAGAAAAGGTATCTCAATAATTTTTTATATTATAAGGTTTTGTATTAATGTTTACTAGATGTTTTTTTAAATACTTTTGAATGTTACATCACTGCAAATTTTCATTTCATTTTTTCTTGATACAATTTCTCCAACAGAGTCAATTTTAAGATAAAAAACATTATAAAATATATAATCCTATTAGAACGAGAAAGGTTTTAAAAAATCGGATTTTTTTTATTTTTCGAGACGACTTTCGAACTCTTTTTTTAACGTTTAATAAACTATGATCATTATAGTAACTTATTGAACGATAAAGTTAATGCTAAGTATTAATTAAGTTATAACTTATAATTACTTTAATAGCTTGAACATAAAATAGTCGAAACTTTTTTGAGAACTATGTATACCCAGAATAGTGAACAGATAGGTTACTTACAAATTAAATTAAAGCTAAAAAAAGCAAAAAAAAAATTCTAAATATACATAACCAAACGACTTACACCAGACTTCTTAAAATTAAGTAGGTAATTAAATAGTAGGCAAGTAGTGAAATAGTCTAAAAATAATTTGCGTTTTAATTATAATTAATCAATGCAATGTGAATAACTTCCATTCAGAGACCATAAACCGATAACGCTTATCATTACAATCTGTAGTGAGTAATGACTCGGTCGAACTCCTGTAGATTCCTGTTGCCCTGGTACATTGGTTTTATAATTCATTACTTGGTAGGTTTTTACAGCGACTTTACATGACTTTACATGAAAAAAATAAAAAATAACCTCGCACTGAGTAAAACGTATTTTCATTTAAAATATTATTTTATATTATATAGAATTTTAAATTTTAATATCTGTGAAGAATTTGTCAGCTTATCAATAAAAATTGAATTACCAAAATAAGTCCACTGACGACAAAGTTATGCGCATATATACATAAAAATCTTCTATAAAATGTTCGAATTGAGAAACCTCCTCCTTTTTATGAAGTCGGTTACAAAAGTATTAAACCATATGGTAAAAAATACTTTGTTCTGTTACTACTGACAAACAGTTCCGATTTAACAATAACTAAAATTTGATTAATCGAACTCCTGTTTATTCCTGTTACCCTGGTAAATTGGATCAGAAAATCTATATCGGCCTTTGCATCAAGAGTCACTTGCTATTTCTGTTATCCTGGTACTTTATAGGTATTATTAGTTGGTCATTGCATTCTTTACAAAATATGAATTTGAAACAAACTAACTAACTCCTAATAGTTTCTGTTACTCTGGTACCTCGGAATGTTCATTATATTACTAGTCAATAAGCGTTTAAATACTACTCCACTTTTTTACTTTTGACTTCGACTTACTTGATAATATAATTAATTTACTTAAATTATTCTACCATCCTAAGAGGTTAAATAAATAAACGTCATCGATTTTCATGTTTCCCTAAACCTAGATCCCTTATCCCTATACCCCCTTTTGACTCCTTGAAAGCTATCCTTCCAAGCAAGAAAAAATTTACGCTTATCACCAAACAAACACTCCACAGTTTCTCATCATACAACTTGAAATCTCACCTCATCTCATCATAGCTCCAACAACTGATAACACTATCTGCTATCATCACGACCACCGACCTGGGCAATCAGCACCATCTCTATCGATGTGTTATCGAAGCACGATTCAACGTGCATCCATTGCATAATCGCTTCATTATCGATTAGGTAAAAAAATCTAAAAACATCGTCCTTAAAAAATGTATTCTAATGGGGTACATTAAGCTAATTAAACGTTTAAATGAAGATATAAATCGTAATGGTTCTAGAATCTAGAATCGTTATACTTACTGTTTTTAACGGTATTCTAAAAACATATAATTATCACAAATTTGATAATGAAAAGAAAGAAAATCCTAAAAATATTATATCTTTATATTTTTATTATCTATGATTATAATAAGGAACTTTTTTGTATATAAAATATAGGTATTTAAAAGTACTTCAGCAAAACAAATTTGATTTCCATAAATAAGATTAAAATAAAGATATATAGTGGCGAATATTTTTTTAACATTTAAAGTTTTGGGGGGTATCTTGGACAGTTTACGCAGCGCTCGCAACAGTAACCCTCATATAAAAATTACCCCGTTCTTGCATCATTATTTACTGAACCTTCGCTCCTATTGGTCGCAAAGCATAAAGCCTAAAGCCATGCTCGATAAATTCACTATCCAACACAGAAATATTTTTTTAATTCGAACACGTATTTCCTGAGAAAAGCGCCGTCAAACAAACTAACTAAACAAGCCTTATAATACACGTATAAATTAACTAAGACACTTATTAATGAAAACTAAACACAGTCAGCATTAATATTACTGACAAGTTAAAGGAAATTCGAGTATAAAAAATGCTAACAACGGAATACTGAAAATGCTATCGAATATCACGACGAATAAGCAATATTAGCCATGTTTGTATTAGGTCATTCGATAATTCAATGAAATTAAATGAAGTCAACATATATTTAAATATCGGATGATTCTTTGTAACTAGCTGTTGTCCGTGACCTCGTCCGCGTGGACTTTCATATACACTTTGACCCCCCTCTTTCCCCTCTTATAACCCTTTTTTCCAGTTAAAAAGTAGTAGTAAAATTTTATTACAATCGATTCAGTAGTTTTGGCGTAAAAGCGTAACAAACAGACAGAGTTACTTTCGCATTTATAATATTAGTAGGGATTACGTGTCACGTTTATTCGCGATTGACACCTAAACTACTGAACCGATTTAAAATCAAATTTGCCCACCGTGTGCAGTTTGATCCAACTTAAAAGATAGGATAGCTTACTTTATCTTAATTAAAAGCAAGCATAATATATCCGAGCGAAGCCGGGGCGGATCGCTAGTGAATTTTATTTATTGTTATCCATACTAAACTAACTTTAAAAATTATTCTTTTAGAAACTCCTTAATATATGAGAATTGACCGGCTGAAGTCGTCAGCTACAACTAGTAGGTATAAGGTTTAACAACAAAAAAATCTTTTTTGTTTAAATTTCGACAATAATACTACTTAAGTTCCATAAATCGGTAAGCTGTATCAAAACTTTTCGATATCAATGACGATTGTGTTCGGAATACAGCTACATGTTCTTATCTATCTGTGTGCCAGACTTCAGCCAAATCCTTTCAGATTTCAACGAGAAATAGACGTACTTACAGCCTTACCAATTTTCGCGTTTAAATTATTAGTTTTAAGTAAAAATATGGCAAATATGTCTGACTACACAAAGGTACTACTACCTATGACATTAACTACTATCTATATCTATACTAATATAAAAAGCTGAAGAGTTTGTTTATTTGATTGAACGCGCTAACCTCAGGAATTACTGGTTCGAATTGAAAAATTATTTTTTTATTGAATAGACAATTTATTGAGGAAGGCTTTAGGCTACATTACATCACGCTGCTACTACTAGGAGCGAAGAAATAATCAGAAAATTAATTGACGGGGACGGTTTTTTATTTCTTTTTAAATTTTATGTTAGTTTTGAAAGTTTTTCAGTATCTATTTCTATATCAAGCATCTACCTATTACCGTAATCTATATCGAAATAAATACAAACCAATGAGTCTTAACATCTTGTGACTCAAAGTGGGGAGCTTCGATGTAGTGCACCGTTGCCCGGAGCAAAGTTCTGGTTAGCACTACATTGGTTATTAGTAATGGCGTTTAATAGAATAAAAAAAAAACATTTCTATAGAAGTCAGTCCGCTTCAATATATACTTTATTCTGTTTTTAGTATTTAGTAACAGCGGTTATAGATCACACCATCACGTTTTACGAGAAACACAGTAACAGACAGACCGACAGTAGAATCTTCCTTAAGGTCCTATTTTTACCCGACTACGGCAAAGCCAAAGGAGGGTTATGATTTTGACAGGCTATGTATGTATGTATGTATGTATGTTCATCTGTTCCCTCGTAACTTCTAAACCACTAATCAGAATTCGACAAATGA
>DWAJ01003140.1:0-15477 GCA_018238005.1 Eurema mandarina
TTACTATATATAGTAGCTACCATCCCTTGTAGTTCCGTTAGAGAAAGGATACTGATAAATAATATTTCTTTAAGTTTATAGAGGCACACTTAAAGCGATTTTTAGTCATTAGCGAAACGCCATAATTTCTCTGTTCTTAATAGCGATTAAATCAATTAATATTTCATTAACCGTACTGTTCAAATTAATTTCCTAAATTGATTCATTGTAATATGTACATATTTCTGCAAACGTAGACCTGCCAAAACTGATATGCTTAATAATAGTAATTGTTTAATATTATTATTTGTATATGTTTTAAATATACACTAAAGTCGAAAAGCCTATCCGTCCCCGATCCGACTTATCACTTGATAAATAGGAGTTGCGAAGTGTGACCATCTTGATCGATACGAGGATGGAGTTTCAAACTTGTTAGAGCCGAAAGTTTCTCAGTGGATGGGCGGACCACTTACACAACATTGGGACAAGTAGGTTGTATTTATAACAAAACTTTAAGCCCACCCAAGCCAGGCTTTTCTTAGTTCTACAATTGTATAGACGCTTATACAGCTGTCCCAGTTACTTTACTGAGAGGCGAAGGTCTTCTTTTGTAGGTATAAATAAAGATAAGTTGTAATTATTCCTCGAGTCCGCTACAGTTTTTGTTTTGAGATTTATATGATTTGCAATATATATAAAACAAAATCGTAATGAAATTATTTATAACTCAAGAACGGTTGATCAGGTTTGGCTGAAAGAGGTAGCTTTTAACCTGGAGACTTTTTATACCGTTCCCGAAAAAAATATGAGTTCAAGAAAACCCGATCTAGATATGAATGAGGACACATTTACATATAAGACATGTGAGCCCCGTGTACCAAAATACATAAAGAATAATTAAAATACTTGATTTTTCACATTACATTTATTACGCTTATTTATTTCGTCTTAGGTGGAACACAGTTAATATAATGTTAAATGTTAATATAAAAGGTTTTATAAGATCTTCATGCAAATGACTACGCACATGTGAGTCACACATTAAATACGCATGATTTATGGCTCATATATCCATTAACTTCATAATAAGGTAATAAGTGTAATATATAGCACTCGAGATGTTATGAAAGTTATAAATCATGATTAATTTTGGAGACGCGTAACGGTGACGTATACAGTACTAAAAGCCTTGCTTGATTTACCGTACACATATAGACCCGAATATACGAATATTTAGTTGATAATTTTTATGACTTTAGGTAAGGTTTAATACAGTTTAACTTTTCATTTTTTCAAGAAACTTTGTTAAAACTGTGTTTTATTCCCTAAATGCAATCAAACAACAACAATTTTTATTAAGGATAGTTCACTTGACCCATTTCGATTTCTGCAAAATGGCTTACTTATAAAACTCCAGACTTCTTATTTTTAGGATAAAAGAGATAACGCCGACGAAAAAAATTATGTATAAAATAAAATGCCAAGATAAAGTTAAGCTAGTAATTTCCCGTCCATAGTCGCTTCGTCAATTGTAACCACTAGAGAAACAAAAAGAGAACAAATAAAAGTTGGCGCAACAATCACGAGTCTTGTTCGAATGTTCGGAACAGCCCGTACCTACTGCGACCCGGCAAAAATAGCAAAAACAATTCCATCGAGTATTAAAACTTTGCTACATTTCGACCCAGCGTCCGGTCTGATTGCGTAATGACGATCGTATTGATTAAATCCGAAATTGTTAACAGAAATGAATTATAGTTTTCGTACAACGTCATTTTAATAGAAGCTATTAACGAGCATTAATGAAATTATTATAATTGTTTTGTTTTAAATACTAAATTTATATATTACAGTAGTTTAGGTTATCAAAATTATATAAAGTTTAGAGGTGGAAAATCGGTTGTTTTTATTAAATCTAAATATACCTACCGATAAATCTATATAAAATGCATCCAATTGTTATTACAAAATTTCCAAATCACTTATCAAAGTGATAGCATTATAGAAATTCAATCCGTATTGGTTCAGCACACTCAGTATGATTGATCCGGGACAACAATATTTCGTTCGTATTAATACTTTAATATTAACGCAACGGAATGGAAATTTCCGCCTGAATCTCTGTCCACATGCAGGCGCGGTGATGTCGTGCAATAAATGTTATTAATATTAAGCCTGAAGCTATTTGTTTCATTTTATTTAATCCTACTACTACGAGTTCGCTTGAAATGTTTTATTGCTTTGGGGAATGGTAATATATTCTCTAATGAAAAGCGTTATTTAGATGTGGCGTTTACGCCTCCCCGTTATTATATCGTGTTATTTACTCAATCCAAATAACTTACAATATAGGTGACAAGTATATAACAATGGTTTGACTATATTAGTCTCTCGCAGATTTATGAAGGATGTTTGATTAAAAACCAAGCGTCATCTGTTCCACACTACATGTACACGTTCTAATACTAACCTCGGGAAATTACATTTTTATTCCAGAGTATGCTTATTGTTATTTATTTGCATTTAAGTCGCAGTGTTAATAAAAGATATATTATGTAAAAACTAGTCATTAAGCTTATGTTTAAATTTGATAGTGTTTAAATAAATCTCATTATGAAATAATATGTTCATTATTATTGTGGGTACAGTTCTGAAAGCTTAATAAACAGGTAGGTATATACACTGAGTGTCCACTTTCCTACCCACTATTACTCAGGTGCAGTTAAATTAGTTCCTACATTACTTTCGAGAATCGCACGAGATGCACGAGAAACTTGTGCAGTATTCCATTTTAGCAGCCATTAGCCAAATAGAAACATTCATAATTGCATATACATGCAGTAAGAAACTTCTAGAACAAGAATTTAGTGCGCGTAAGTTTTGCTATAAGAAAACTTGTACATGTGTATATAAGGAAAAGGTTAATTTATATACAATTCAATATAAACTTATTTTAATGGCTTTACTATGGATATTTAGCTAGGAGATTAAGCATTGTAATGTTCAAAGATTTATCAATATTTCGTTAGCGTAAAACGTTGTTCGAAAACGAAGAAACCACAATTCCAAATTCATATGAAATTAACCACTTATTAAAGATAATAGAGATTTAACAGATTAATTATATTTTATCTAGATATAAAAGTGTTTAGTACATGGTAGTCGTAGATAGATGATACATTTTTATTTCATAAAAAGTATGTTCTCTTTAATATGATACGAACTTGATTCCCGTGAAATGATCACATATCGCTATAAATTTTACAACGTATTACACGTGCCTGCAAATAATGTTCATGTTGACATCAAAATTGTAACTTATTGCCGGTATTTTATATTGCACGGAATTTCCTGTCACAAGCACGGAGTTATTCTAGCGAAGGAAATGAGACGGCTAGGTACCATTTTGTACATTTCTGAAAATAAGCAATAAAAGAAAACAAGAAAGACCACTCGTAATTTCTGTGACCATAATTATAAGAAATTCGCTTTGAAGTTAGACAAAACTTGCATCATTTTAGATTATGCAGATTTTGATAAAAACACGGAGTTAGTGAAACAAAAGTAATAAAAGAAGTGAAGCGAAATTTCGTCCAATCCTAGTTGTATAATTGTTAAAGCTGATCTACATAATTTGCGTAATACAGCAAACGTGGATTAGACTACGTGAGCGCTATAAATTATGCTGACTTGGATTACATTTTCGTTGAAATTGCATTTTCACTGAACAACGTTTTTGAGAAAAACTCTTAAATACTAAAGGAGTAAAGACATATTTTCACCTTGTTAGCATATAGTTTATCTCCTTACATAAATGGAATACTTAATATTTGTTACACAGTAATTGTGTTCAGTCGAACGTTACGAAATGTAATATATAAATGTAAAAATATTTTTCCTTCTACTCCTTTGTTATAATATATTTCGTTTGGTACTACATGAGTACTACATTCTTATAAAATTGCTCTATTAAGGTGACCTTTGCCTCCTTTCATAAATGTCTTCAGCCTTTCTTTGTCGAACTAGGAATTCTATCAATCCATTGTTAATTATAAACAGTAATTTTCTTCGATAACAGTAAAATGGTAAAGGTCAACCTTTGGCATTCTCAAAGCTTTATAATAAAATTACAAACGTTAGATTGAGTTTTCTTCCGTCGTGATGTTCACATCCTGTGTTATTCAATTTTCATTCATACTGTAAATGTCAGCACTGTGATAGAAATATGCTTGTAAATAATCCGTGTTCTCTAATAAAATCCTTTAAAGATTTTGTATACTTAAATATAAAGAATTGATATGAAAATTGTATTATTGTATCCGTGTATGTTAATTACAAATCATATTAAAAAATCAATTACTCACCCTAAAGTACATGCAAAAAGCAAATTCAATGTGATATAATAATGTGTAACCTAAAAGGATCGGCGTTTATTAAAATTACAGAAGCATTATTTAACTTTGTGTCGAACAGGAAAAGGTATTGACAACAGCGTAAAATTTTCTCATAAACGAAAGGTACTTTGACGAAAATAGCTTTTATTGTTTATTTAAAAGTTCTCTTATTACGGATTCTTCGTAGATGTTTTTTTAATGGTCCCGAAATTAAATGATTCAAAAACATTTACGTATAGAAAGTGAGTGTATTCTGTTGATAATTTATTTTTTTAAAAACAACATCCTCCGCTGAATCTTTTCGTAAACTCATACATTATTTAGTAATACAAAGTGTGAAAGAGAGGAGAACCCGAAAATGGACCGTTTGTCTATACTTATATTATAAAGGCGGAAGTTTGTCAATGTGTTTTTCTTCTTTATATCCATAGAAAGGAAGTATATATTTTTATTTAAAGTGATAGACATTTTTATTTCGCATTGATCTCATTACCAACATGATTTTAATTAATGTGTTACTAAAAGTATCTATATGTAATGCTCATTTTACCCTTTTAGGTTTATGTAAAACCGAGAGAGACTATTACCATAATCTGGCCATAAATCCTGCCCCAAGCCTGCTACTGATTAATGCCATATGAAAAACCGATTTTCCAATCGGTTACAACATAGGTATTATGTTTATTTATCAAGGAGAGGTTATGGGTATGGATATGGGCAGTTATTCTTAAAGTAGTTTGCTTATTAATACATTTTACAACACAATGGTAAACGATAAATTGCCCTAGAATAAAAACTTAAAAAAAGAAACGATTAAATATCTACAACCTAAAACCAAACAAGACTGAAAATGTCCTATTACATTTTCTCTGTACGTTATTTGTACGATAAACCCAACGTCGTAATTTCTCCACGCTAAAATTCTTACATCCTTTGAACTTGTTCATGACATGGCAAACTTTGATCTTGCATAAGAAATGTCTGAGTCTGCACGAGTTTGCCAAGCGGTTTAAGGTTTTAGTGTAAGTGATTTGGCTCGCGTCTTAGCGGGGAGTCTTGAACACCTGAACTATTTCAAATATGTACGTGGTTTGCAGAGACAGCGGTAATTTGTCAGATCCCGACGGATGATAGAATTAATATTAGGTACGCTGATGACGTCGTTGATAAGGATCAAGTATATCTATAATTTGCATTCGTAGCTTCTATCTTAATTTATAAGTAGACATTTTATATATAAGCAGACAATTTTTAATTATTACAATCATTCATAACATACGAAAAAAACATTCACAAAAATTTTAACTAATATTATTAAAATTGAAAAAAATACTTAGTGTGCCACGTTTTTACGCCTAAACCAGTAGAACAGTTTTTTTATGTACTTTGGTATCTTGGTCTTAGTCTATTGCATATTTATATAGAACTAGCTGTGCCCCGCGGTTTTACTCGGGTAGTTCCCGTTCCCGGGGCAATACCGGAATATAAAGTAAGTATATGTTAATTCATGGTATCACCTATCTACATACCAAGTTTCAACTAAATCGGTTCAGCCGTTTTTGCGTAAAAGAATAACAAACATCCATACATAAATTCTCACAAAGTTTCACATTTATAATATTATAGTTGGATTAAAAAAACGCTTCTATCTGAAGAGTACACCGAGGTACATGTATCTTTACAACACAACACTATACGTCCGCGTCGTTCAACAGCGTTCGGATAAAAATCACCGGTTAACATCGAACAGTCAGGAGGCCACTAATTGGGTCAACTTTCGGCTTCAGTTTCCACTAGATTTGCTCGTAAATCCGGCGCAGAAGTCTGGCGACATTCCAAATAGTACCGTGTCCTAATTTAATATACGCTACAACTACAGATCAACAACGTTGTTTTCTTAATCACGAACAAATGCGGCCAGTGAGTTAGGTGACCAGCATTATGTTGAAAATGTTACTAAATTTAAAACATCTCCTAAAAAGCATACATTCGTTTTTATTTATTTTATATTCTGCTTATTTATAATTGTTTTATTAATTTAATGCTTATTTATTTATAATTAAATAATATTATTCTGTTTATAGCAAAAACAGAATTAAAAAAATTGTTTAATACATTTCAAACATTCTTCTATAAATAACCAATCGACAAATATTTTCACCGGCACGTTATTTATGTATGCATTAAACCTCTAAATAACCATAATACGTTACAAATGTCACGGGTTAAATATTAGATTCTATTGTATACTGAAGTATTGCTAAGGCTTAAATGGGATTTAGTAAATCTCCCACTTTTCAGTATAAAGGTAAAGGATATCGCTTCTGCGAAGGACTATTCAAGTTTAACGTACCTGATCTATACTCTGTACTCTATGCCTTATCTTCATACTGAAGCAAATATTATAATGTCGTCTTTAGTCGAGTCAGTCAGGCGTTTCTTTCCGCCTTTCGTGATAGTAAACTTTACGAAAAACCTCGACGAATTTTGGAGCAATCGGAACAGCGCTAATATGCGCTCTCGATTGAATTCTTCATTTCCTGGACACTTATTAGCTAATTTACTGCATAATCTATTAGCACAATCGAACATTAAATCACTTTATGCATCAAAAAACGAATATTCAATGAGATTACAAATAGACGCCATCAGATTCCCGCCAAAAACACTATGATGGATATAGATAACTAATAGTATTGGTTAAATTATAATGTTGCCATACAAGGTGGTATAAAATAATTATAATTAACTTGATGTTCGTTTCATAAAATTTGTGTTTAATATACCTATTAAAAATAGTTTATTTAAAAATATACGACAAATTCAGTTAATTATTAATTGCTTAATTAATATATTCTTCTATTTAGTCTCTGGTTAGAATAAATTGTATTTTAAATGCGTAGTGACAACACTGGCCAGTCAACGCCATATAAAAAAAGTCGAGAAAAAAAAGAATACCAATAATTTGACTTTTATTCATTTAATTATTTTTTTAACGTGATTCGTATTTCGTTTACTTATTGAAATGCTGCGCTACGCTGAATAAATAATGGTGAGTTGTTTTTATATTAACTATACGTAGAATCTTTAAAAATGCAACAACGAAAAGACAAAATATTAGTCATAAGACGTTCTTAATATAAAACGAAATTAATGCTGTAAAAGACTTTTAAATATAGCGCGTTACCCATTTGAAGATTGTCATTAAAAACCCGCCCAAACGAACTATAAGAAAAACGTTCAAAAAGAGAATAAGGAGTTTAACCGACTAAGTTTAAAATAGTTTGAAAGTACATTTATCGAGCTTGCTTTAATGTTCTTTTCTCTTTGGACGAATGGTCGCCAGTCGAGGAAATAGAGCAAATAATCGCGGTTGTAGTGAAGTAACTTTATGTGAAATAAAATTACGTAAAGAATTAATTGGTGCTTAGAGTAAGCTGAACTGTTTCTCCTTAAATGCTCATTTAAACAAAGCTTATTATAGTTCTAGTGTAATGGGAGTTTCTTATCCATTTATATTCAACGTTGCAACGAAACTAAATTACATGTTATATCTATATATATAAAAAAAAAAATCGTGGTAGTTACACCATTTATAACTCGATAACGGCTCAACTGATTTGGCTGAAAATTGTAGGTAGGGATGTAGCTTAGAACCAGGAGAAGGACATAGGATACTTTTTATCCAGTTTCCAGGGGAATAAATTTTTTATGAAAGTAAGCGCGGACGGAGTTGCGGTCAACAGCTAGTTTGTTATATAAGTAGAACAACAAATCCTTAATAAAACATTGAACATTACACGTCATGAAATAAATGATGTTTTATTGTTGATCCACGTATTTCAAAATAATCATCGTATTCATTCATCGTCAAGACACTTATTTAAAAAATAATATTGTATAACATGATTTTTAAACTTGAATGTGATAATATAATTTTTTTAATCTACAGTACATAATTGATTGTTCAAGCCAATATTAAATACATATTATGTTATAAGCGGAAAATTTTGAAGACGCAAAAACATCCTAATTAGGACGTCTTACCTTTAGGTGATTGGTTGCCGGTGCATTCACGCGCAACTGATAATACTAACTATCTCTTTTTTTCTTGTTGCTTTTATCATTTATCACTTTCTATCGTTTTGACTTGTATGTATGTGTGCTGCCGCTGCTGTGCGGAACACATTTTTCGTTTGATTTGGTGGTGTATAACATATCTATTAACTATAATATCATTGGTTAAAACCATGAATCTTCAAAAGTGTAATAATGTAGCTCAGTTGAATATAAAGTTTGTATATGTAGGTAATAATAAATAAGGTATATTTACGTTTATTATATCTACCTATCATATTAAGAGCATTTGCACGAAATGAACAAATCCACGAGCCCAGTTTCAAAAATTAATTGGCGCTGGGAACGTCCGATATTCAATTCACAGCGAGTGCTATCACACAAAGGGATTTTGAATAAACGAATCAAACCCAATTCCATACAATCGCGTCCACACACAATTTGAATAAAGGCATTTAATCCCGACCACTTTCCTTCAAATATACCCCGATGATTTAAATGCTAAATTCTTCTATTATTTTTACCTTCAATAAATATAAATAAGCAACTAATTCCGGTTTTAAATCGGTCACAAAGTTTTTATTTTCTAATCTGCGCTTATGTTGTCATGGTTTTATTGTTCAGAATATCCTTTCATGAAACAATATAGTTAGATGTTTTTTAGAGTTGAATACATGCACGAAGCCAATGAATTTGTTCCATATAAATCTAATTAATTCTATAATAGTAAAAGTCTCGTTATTCTTTTCCTATTCAACGAAATGTAAATAGTATGAAAGCGAATAACATTTAACTATGCGAACGCTATTGACAGAAGTAAAGGTCTAGCATACAAAATGACTTCTTGAAACCTCAGATGGTACTGAAATATTCATATGGAGCTTAACCGAGTGAAGCTTACCCAACTGCCAGCTAATGGTTACCTGCATTAAAATGTAACAATAGTTTTAAGTACTCATATGCTTCTGTATAAAATTCCCTCGTATTATTCGTCTGTAGTTTGAATTGTAAGCGCTTTCGCTTTTGTTGAACGCTCATAAGTACTAACTGTTTAAATCTTTTTTGCGTTAAGTTTATACGATAAGTTTCGGAGGTACTAGATTATTTATTCTTATTAATTGTATTTATTCTTATTAATTGTATTTATTCTTATTAATTGTATTTATTCTTAATGTTAGCATTTATATACTAATAAGCTAATTGCTAACTGTTTCGCATGTTGTTTCACATTTTTGAAGATGCAGATATGGCATACATTGTTACAAAAAGGGTCGCCTTAACGACGTATGTTTATATTCCGTATGTGTATAATAATATCCACTAAAAATAGAAGTAGTTTAAATTTTTAGTATGAATTAATTATTGAATTCATCCAGAGCTTGTATCCTAATTTGTTTACATTAAAGCAAGAAAGACCCCAACAGCTCATAAGTAAAGGCAAACGTAGCAAGAAAACTAAGCCTTTTTGTCACACATCTAGACTAACAAAGTGACGGATGAAACTTCTTGCTCACTCTTTGTTGCTCCGACAAGCTAAGCCCTTTGTGAAGGTTTGATGAATGTACTGGAAACGTGACATGACAAAATTCTTCAATAAAACGCTAAGTGATTGCCCGATAGCGTTATTTCAACAATATAAACTTCACAAAATTAAAAAGTTATGCTCACATATTTGTTTGAGTTAAAGCGTACTAAATAAGTCGAGGTTTTAAAATAGATACTTTAGAAGACATTTAGTATGATATTATGTTTCCAAAGCACTGAATCTAATGTTTGAAACAAATTGTATTACATTAAAACACGTTTCTAAAACACGTTCCGTTACTTTACTAAAGTTCCTTATATGTACCTATTCGCAAAGATTAAAAAACCTAAGCACTACCAACTTGCCTTTATATTGTTACTTAATTGTTCAAAACTCCAAGTCAAAGAACATTAAACAACTTATGCATGATGTTCCTATTTTCTTCGTCACGGCTTTTCTTTTTCCACTCGTTGAGCATAATCTGTTTGACGTCAAAATAGAATACTTGGACATAATATTATCTGTATTATGAAGACGTTAAACAACATATTGTTACATGATTTAGAAAATACACGTCGATAATATGAAGATGGATTATAGGAAATTTGATATAGTTTTCTTATTCTAGAGATATTAATAATTAGGTCATTTTAATACAGGTTAGAAATTAATTTCTTTAAGACCTTAATAAACTTATGCAATATTACATTATATGGTTAACATTTAGACATCGTTACGGGTAATAATCGAAAAGAAACGTAAATATGGCAGTAGAAATTATGTAACAAATCTCCTAGCACCAACATCGAACAGCATTTACTTATGTACAAGAAAATAAGATCCATTAAGTTTAACAGCTTATTCGTTTGTTTAGTGACGAGTTTCGTACCACAATTTTCTTAAGCTTAATTCGTCGTACGAAACCATAAAATCCGTATTGCTAAGATCCTTACTCAAACAAGATATACGAAATCAATTTTCGCGTTGAAGCTGCTTGAATTTGAGGATGACAGCGTAATCCTGGCTGGCTTTAGATTCTAAGATTAAATTTCGAAACGTTGAATGAAAGTTTCCACCGTTGGCTATATTTTTTTGTTCATAAATACCACAATGTGATTTAAGTGAATAAATTATTTTGATTTTGATTTTCATTTTTATTTTATTTTCAAACTTATCCTTGTGAAACAGCTATCTAGTAAAATATTTAAATGCAGACCATTTAAATATTTTACGCACGTCTTACGTATATATATTATATATTTTATTTTAGGTGGATATCTGTTTTATGAGGATTCTTTCATTTAAAAAAAGAATCATCTAAAGAATTAAAGATTGTCCGATGTTCACGCTGCAGGAATAATATTAAAGATATATTTTTTGGTATTTGGTAAGAATATAAGAAGCGAATCTCCTTGTGAATATAGAGAGTAGCTTAATAAATAGCGACATTAAAGATTCTTCATCGCTTAACTTCTTAAAGCACTTAACATTTCACCTTTATCCCGGGGTAAGTTGAAGTTGGGATCAGATTCAATTTTAAAACTTTTCAGCGAATACTAATTTCGGAAGTTGCGAGCGATAGCGATGAAAGGAAAATATAACTCAAAGCAGCTTTTATTGCTTTCAATTACTTAGTAAACTTACAAAGTGTTAAGAGAAAAAAGATCTCAAACAATAAAAGGAACTATTATATAGTTAAAACTTAAAATTCTTATTGAAATGATCCTACTACCATGAAGATAGTTACCTCGATAAACTTTCATTATGGCACGAAAATCCGCGAATCACTAAGTATGCCATATAATATTAATTTTTAAAATACATACAAGCACCCACATAACACGATATGTTTATAGCTTCACTTGAGATTGAATAATTATTGATATTACATTACTATTTATTACATTCAACAATAATATTTATACTAAATAATCCCTGTGTAGTGTATTTACCCTTGTCTTATTTACACTACACACACGCTTAAATATTGGGAGAAGATAAATAGAAGATATTAAAAGCAGTATCTTAGTATGTATACCAAAATGCTGACCCAGTTTCATGGTTTAGATGTGAAATAATGAATGCCAAAGAGAAAGCCGCAATTTACTGGAACACTACGGAGATGTACTCACATGTTATGAGTTTATGACATTCCCGGCCTGAGGTGTGTTAAATAATGTATTTATAACATATATATAAGTATTGCTCTGGTATGACTTCTTTTTTTATATAGTCTTGTTATGGCGTAAGTGTGGTGGGGATTCATTGGTTGAGGTTCTACGAGTATACCTCTTAAGACTGATCGTATTTTTGTATCAGAGAAGCAACGATCGATTGCAACGATCGAACGATCCAGTCCAGGGTGATAGGAGACATATCTTTGGATTCATATTGGCTATCTGCTATGAAATCTGGTCTGGAGTTGAATCGATTAACGAATAAAAGCTGGGTTGACTTAGTGACAGTCTAAATGAAGTTGCTCGTCAATAGGCAATAAATTAAAGGTCTGCAATCGACATTATGAGGTTTAAGTCTGTTTGAGACTGACACATCCTACATACGTATGTGAGCGCATTTCCCACCGTAAAAATACCCATTATTTAACCTTGAAAAATATAAACAAAAACACTAATTTATAGTTAAGGTGCAAAAATATAAAAAGGCGTAACACGCTAGAGCCTCTTCACGACCGAGTTAACACAGGTTGTACAGAAAATAATCATGGCATACTTCTTTACGTCCGCGTCGGTTAACGCTAATGTATCAAGATCGATCAACAACTTTTTCTAGGTATCTTTCCATAGATAAACAGAGAGAGAGGTATTACACTAACGTAACGTATTCTTAATATTTTATGTTATTTCTTAGAGTTTTTATAATATTGTGAATAGCGTGAATGTTTATGCAATCAAAATATTGTTCGCTAAACGGATTGCAACGTGGCTTAGTCAAGGCGAAGCCCGTCAAGTTTTAATAAAAACTACGCTGTTATTCTTTCTTTTAAACCGATAAAAATTAGTTGTTTAATGACTCAGAGCTGTTTAATATTTCAATTGACCATTTACCGAAGGTGTGTGGTACGGTAAATATTTAAAACATGGAACTCTTCAATGTTGACTCATTATTGACTCGTTTTAAAAAGTAGGTAATTGTTTTATTAAAACAAAAGAGTTTTCGTTTTATGTTTGAAGTTCTTACATTTGTTTTATATTTATTTTGTGCAGTTGAAGTGAAAGTAGATAATAGGCGCTTTATATAAAGAAAAACGGTTAAGTACGAAAGGATTTTAATACGTAATGAATTCTAGCAATGAAACACATTCAAATTGAAGCGAAACTAGATGTACATAGATATGTCGCAGCCAACATTTACCTTTCTTTCCTGGCGAAGTGCAGTTGCTCCTATTGGATGGTGACTTGGCTTCTGCGGCCGCCATCTTCTCCTTTTCCGACGACATTTTACGCTTTCACCCGTAAACCACCGGACTTAGGCAACTGATTTCATTACTGTACGAAAAATATAGATCTAAGCACTCCGACCGCTCCCACGCAAGACTACGATAATGAATGTTAGTTCAATGAGTTATATTGCCAAATATCCAACCTTATTGACATACAAAGACTGTTTTAAAGTATATGGTAAAAAAACAAACACGGATATGTAGAACAAATATTGTTAAGCGTTCTCTAATCTTTGCGGTCGAAAGGTACTCGATTTTCCAAACACGTTTATGAATCATAATTAGTAAGAAGTCGCGCAGAAATAAATACCAAATGTTCTTTATTTATTTAATTAATGAGGCTTGCGTTTGACAAATTAAATAGTTTTATGCGATTGTGTTGTGCGCTTATGGGCTATTCAACATTTTTAGTTTTTTGTTACATTGAAACTATTTAGAGTTTAATATTTCATTAAAATTAAATAGCAGGCATTTTGCCATTTGAATAAAGTAACCTATTATGATCAAAAAATAATTTATAATAAGGCATAGTAAAAATTGTTCATCCCATAATAGACGCTTAATAGTATATGTATGTATACCTATAAAAAATATTACCTATTGCTATAAATATACTATTTGTCAATGTTAATGCTGTCACCGTTCAAATAATAGTTTGAAACAAATAAACTGCACGATATTTATTAATTCTTTTCAATTTCAATTTAATCTTTAACTAACTCTTGGTGTTTATAATGAAATATTTTCAATTAAGCCTCTGCGAAACAAGTAAACTGATATTGGTAGCCGTTAATACATTAAAAGTTTGTAAATTTACTTTCGATATAGTTGGAGAACAAAGGGATTATCCCGCCCGTGAGATAAGCTGGATTCGCCCTCGTTATTAATATCAAGAACCGGAACAGATATTATTAAGGTTTTCTCGCGAAATATGAGGGTCTTCAATTTATTGATGATTTGAGGTTTCTGGGTTGACCATTGACCATTAATTGTGTGTTTTATTGAAAGTTTATATGTATTAAGTACATCGATTGAAACTTTATGAAATAGGCATGGTAATAAAGTAATGTACTGTAATAGTGAATATTTTTAAAACTTTTCATCATTTATTTTTGATTAGTAATAAAACTATTTATTCGCTTAATTCTCGAAATGATATTTTACATTTTCAATTATTTTAATTCTATGTAATATGCTGCGATATGCTTTTGGTTTACTTTTTATTTACACATTACAAGAGTTCTTTTAAGGAAATCTGTTTTTGGAACAAAACATAATAAGATGAATAACAATTCAATGAAATTTAGATACTCTATTGTTTTATATTTTTGTACTCAGGTATTCAACATAAAAAATATTAAGGTTTTGTTCACGAATTATATTCTTCTTTCTGATGTGTTTATTTGTATACATATTATTTTTTAAAATATTTTATAATATTCTTACATACAAAAGCCATAATCTAGGAGGATGACAATGTAGAAATAATGAAGAGGAAACGTAAAATAAAAACAATATACAGTACGAATTGATTTAATGAGTTATGGATAAAAACAATTTTTAGGAAAAAACAATTGTAAGATTTCAATGCCGTTAATAATAAATGTCAATAATAACACGGCGACTGCGGACCAGTTAAAATCGTCGAGATGATCGTAAGTAAAAATGAACTCTATGTGAATACAATAAATTCCATTTTCAATCGCAACAATGCATCTCGTTACGGCGCGAAAGCGTAACTCGCGAAGGGTTGATGAGAGCCATCGACAGTAATGATTAAAATGATACTCGACAGCCAGAACGGTGAAAGTGAAGAGGTCATGCAATGGAAACTGAAAGTTCGGTCACGAGCACATAACCTAGGTGTTACCGGTTACGTAAGCGCGGTTTAACCTGCACGGGGTTCGGGTGGCGGTTGGCAGTGCGAGCGGTCGCAGTGGGCGCGGCGTGCGTAGCGCGTCGAGCGCGCGGTGCGGTGGCGCGCTCCTACTTCGCTCGCTGCGTCCCGGGAGGAATCGATGCGGGCGGCGGGCGGCAGC
>DWAJ01003141.1:0-15473 GCA_018238005.1 Eurema mandarina
AGAGGCAACGTGGTCAAGATAAAAGTAGATAATATGAGTCAAGTAAAATCGTCATCAAGTCGTCTTTAGTCGAGTCAGTCAGTCGTTTCGTTCTGCCCTTCGTAAAGTGATAGTGAACTTTACGAAGAACCTCGACGAATCTTGCAGCAATCGGAACGGCGCTACTATGCACTCTCGAATAAATTCTTCATTTCCTGGACACTTATTAGCTAATTTACTGCATGAAGCACTATCACAATCAAACATGAAATCACTTTATGCACCAAAAAACGAATATTCAATCGAGATTACAAATAGACGCCGCAAGATTCCCGCCAAAACTCAAAGGTATACTTGCCACTGCAGCTTCTCCAAGCCGGGAGCAATGATCTAGGACTAACGGTTGAATGCTGCCAGCCTTTGTGAAGCACGGCGTTTGTATGTAGGCTTGTTTGCTATTCAAATTGTGACCTTGGTAAGCATAATCAGTGTATTAATTAAGAAAACCCAAATTTTAATATATGTATGTAAGTATATACATGCAGTACATATGTACCAAGTATGTAGTATATGTACTGAAACCAACTAGCAATGACAGCATCTTCCTAACTCTGTAACTTACGGCTGTAAAATACTGCGAGTGATGTAGAAAAGCAACCTTGAGAGTTTCTAAATTATATCACGGTAATATCGAAATGGTTCTGTAATCCTCACCTCTAGAGCCCCCGTCTTTTAAAAGGTTATGTATCAACACATCTGTACTGTTAAACCTATTGAAACTACAGCGTTTGGACATAGACTAAAGAGTTTTATTTAAAGATTAAACATGAGAGTCAATACAATAGACAATAGTTATAAATGACATATGCCGCTACAGATAACATTATTTAGTTATAAATTAACAAAACCAAGTAGGTACATGATACAAAAGTATAATTTTCTCCTTATCGTAACAAAAGCCACATGAATACTTCAACATAATAGTATTTCTTATGCCCGCTATTGATCAACGACAATATGACAAATTGATTATTACTACATTAACTTTAAGCCAGGCTTCGATATAATAGTTTAACAGTTAACTATTTTACTACAAAAATATTACAGAGTAATGATAGTACAACGAACTTAACTGAAAATTATATAAAATTTTAATTCAACCTTGAATGATATAGGTAATTAAAATTCCTGTAACCTTTCCGTGTAAAGTGTTGTGGTTTTATAATTAAGAGCATATATTATGGTCATACATTTCATAACAATATTGTTATTCACTTCGGTGGTTTTAAATTAAACTAAAGCATAAAAGCGGTTACAGGTTAGTTTTGAAATAGCCCTCATATTTTTAAATATATTCCGACTGTTATCTTATAATAGATTTTTTATTAATATGCTTCGAATTATTAATGTATTTAATAATGATTTTTCTTAAATATAGTAATAGCTTTATACATATAATGTGATATTACATTTAAAAGGGTTCAAAAGATAGTTCATTCATAACTATTCGAAGAAAATCCCTTCACGTACTTGGGGGGTCTGATAGACCTGGATTAGTTTTGATCCAAATTTATACAAATTACAATTTCGGGAGACCAAATCAGGCGTTTGTTACAATGTTTTAATAATTATTTTTACAAAACAAGTACCGTTTGCCATTTTTTAATAAAAAAAAGGAAGAGGTTCTCAATTTGTCTATATGTATCATATTTTTTTTGTATGTTCACCGATATTTTCGTCAATTATAGACGGATTTCAAAATTTTTTTTCAAAAGTGAAACAATAAGTGTTAGTTAGGTTAAATCGATATTGTATATATTGTTGTAGCATTAACTTGGTACCGACCTCAAAATTATAAAATAACTATTATATCATTTCTGTATGCTAAATGAAAATGTGTATTACTTTTTGGGAAGCCAATTTATTTTTTACTTTTTAGTTTGAAGTCGGTTTATTTTTTGTTAAAAATTATTTTTAAATATGTCATCTGTTAAGATAAACGTGTACCGATAACACACTTAGAAATATCACCCATCATATGATATATGCGCGTTCCATTGTTTATTATATTAATAAAGCTTAATGCAGAGGATAATGGAAAAAGTAACAAATTGATCTCACACTGGCAACTAAACTTAAAACGTGCGATACATTTATACATTTAAATAATAAAGGGTCTGTCAGGCCTAACCTTAAATGCGAAGGGTTAAACTTATTTGAAAACAAAACATCCCGTCTGATAAAGAGATTACAGACTATTGTTCAACAAGTGTTGTGCAACAAGTATAGTTGTGGGACTTCAAGCTAACAGATAGTTTTATTGTTTCGTCTTTATATGTATGTTTTAGAAAATATACATTCTATTTCTGTATATGGTGTGTGTGTATTCCATTTAAGCATTTCTTTTAGTAAGGTATTATTTTTGTGTTATTCATAATATTGCACATTGGGAATCCTATATATTCAACAACTTTTGTTTCCTAAGATTTATCTTTAGAGTTTTCACGTGCATATAATTATTAATAAAAGGTCATTGGTCATCATCATTACGTCCCCACTACTGGGTTACGGGTCTCCCCCAAAACACGAGGGGTAATTTCCAAACTTGGCAGACGGGTTGGCACCACGCTTGGCAGACGGGTTGGCGAGGGTTTTGGTATAAATTACAGAGTTTTCCGTCTCTGTGTGCTGGTGACATTGCACGGAATTTACCTTAGTCGCCTTTTACGACACCTAAAGGGTGATAATGTTATGTATGTCATATGATAAATAATGATGATAATGATGAATGATGACCACATCCGCTCTGCCAAGAGCGACTACGATTAAAAAGAAAGAGAAGAAAGGGTCATTTGAGGGTGGCAAATTTAGAATTAAGTATTGGGTATTTCGTTGTTTCACACATTATTTATTAGGAACTAGCTGACTATAAAAATAAAACCTAGTTAGATATAATCATACATACGTCACAGACAAATAAAGTCTGAGAAGTGATATTCCAGTATAATAACTAATTAAACATTTTAACTTTATTTTTTTATGAAAAAAGTAAATTACTTACCAACCTTTTAAACTTGGTTAAGCTCTTTCAATAAAGATTAAAAAAAAAACCTTTTAAACTATATTTTACTGCTTACAATTATTATTTCAAATTGCCTGATGCCAATATGATTAAATATTACAGATAGCCAAATGAATACCTAAAAGTCCTATTAGTAACCGTGTTCCTGACAGCAGTAAATTGTCCTAATCGTGTAACGCCGCGAGCCATGTCCAGGAAAACGTGGCAAATTACTGACTTTCACGATAAATAACCGGGAAAATTCAGAGATAACAGCTGAAGGTCATTTCTTTATTGAACATCTACAACCAAATAAAACGTCATAATATAATGACAATTTATAAAATAAAATATACATTAAAATGTTATATTATGTCATACCGTCTATCGGCCAGCTGTTTTTGCGTGAAAGACTAACAAACATACATCCATACATACATTCTTACAAACTTTCACATTTCTATTATTAGTAGGATATGCCAAATTGATGTTAAAATACTACACATTCTTCTACACTATTATAATATGACTTAAAATTACGTATTTAATATATATTTATGTTAAGTTACAGAATTGTAAATTTTATTTTAAAAGATAATTTTTCCCCCTTTTTTGGTAAAAAGTGTGGGACCCGTGCGAGTTTCTTTCGCCGGGTTAGTTCCCGAACCGGTGGTAGGCACCATGTAGACTTTCTGAAGGTATTTGTTCCAAATTTACTCAGAAATAAAACATTTCATTTCGTAACATTGTCGACAGATCGTCTCCTAGGTAAGTTCGTGCTGGGCTCGTACATGTTCGCGCGGGGCCGCGCGCTGCAGCACTGGAACTCGGCCATCGCGACCCCGATGGAGCAAGTCAAACAATGGCACCCCCTCACCAATTAAACGGCAAAGCTCACGGACAAATGTTTCACAACTGACACAATTACTGGGTAACTCTATTACACGGTAAGAAGTTTACTTGTATAGCTAAATCTTCTTTATTATTATTATTACATTTTACAAATGTACAGATTGATACACAAAATGTATTGAGGATAGATGGCACCTATATTAGCTGAGAGCTGTGTTACAGTTTCCAATATAAATCAATAGCGAAACAATATTTTTAATGTATTTTAATTCGACTTTTGGTTTACTACTATTTTCGTTATTTCTATTATATTATTATTAAGCATACAATATGTATATGTAGTATTAGATTCATACATTCGTGGAATATAGTTATCTATTACTTGTGTCATACTTTGTTGTAACAAACAGACTTCCTAAAGTGCATTTTCGTGTTGAAGCCATATTTTATTGAATATATTTCATTTACATACTATCAAGCATAGGTAGGAGGTATCCTAACAAAAAAATCATCAGATTTTGTAAAAAGTACTTGGTTACTAAATTTGGTCTTTATAACCTAATAACATAATATTTAGAAGCAACTTTTAATTTTTTTTACAGCCCTTGATTGTATTCCTTTTCTAAAGGCACTTTTGAAATGTCCGAGATCAATATGTTTTGTTACATCAAAGAACTGAATATAGATTAATCTAAAAAAATATTATACAATATACATATTATAAGTATTAGACAAAAATATCAGATTTTATATATTATAGTATAATGCCTTTTTAGCGTATTTATTTTTCAATTGGATCAAGAAAATTTTCAATACTTTCGAGTCTGTTATATTATACAGTAATGATTTCAAACCCTATTCTTTAAATATAAAAACTAATAAAAAGAATCTATGGTTTGATACCTCATTATCATTACCTTATTAAGTATAAAATTAACAATCATTATTTACGTTACAATTGTTTAAAGTTAATGATATTTATTGTAAGGTATTTATATTTTTGTACAGTAGAATTTTTAAGATATTATAACAAATTATTGATCCTATTTTTAAATGTAATTATTACTATGATGTCCTTATACTTTTTAAAACTATTTTACAGCTTTTGACTTAATTCTATTTCCATCACGAAATAACTTATAAAGAATAATCAATCCATTTATAAATTAAATAAACTATCCTTGAACGTTTATAAGAGATATTTAACATATTATTGTATGTGTAGAGAATAATGTATGATAATTATCATTGTGCATCCAGAATCAAAGAAATAAACTATATTACACCAATTTGGTGGTCAAAGTGTTGTCTTATTTTATGTCCCTTTATTATTAGCACGAGCAGACATTTTTTTCTTTGCTTTTAATAACATCTAAAATCAACCGGGTTCTCATTCAGTAGGTATTGAAAAAAATAATTATGTAAATACATTCTATATTAATTCCCAATGTAGTGTTACTGTCTTTAGCAAATTTATTTCCTTTATTAACAAAGTATCTATCCTGCGAGCGCTATTCAATTTGTTTTATATGAACTACGTGTTATATTTAGATGTACATACATACATAATAACTTATTTTAAGATATTAAAGGAGACATGAAATTTCAAAAGATACAGGTGTGATTATCGCTATAACTATTTATACCAACATTTTTTTCTTAATTTGTATAAGACATTAATGTTTTAAAAATACTATAGATAATTATGTGTATTTTCAAACAATCATCTAAGCAAAGTATTTTAATTCCCAACAAATCTCTCGAGAGATAATTTTCTGTTACAATGAGTCGGAACTTCTAGCGAAACGACATTTTAATTATTTCTTTAACTGGATGAGATTATACTTTTTGTTTACAGAAACAATAAGCCCCATTTCATTTTACTTCACAAACCGTTTCATATTTAACAAAGTTATTAGAAAAACGATGAGGATGTTTTTACTTTTTCCTGCTTTTGCATTTTTATAATTATTTTACATGATGACCATAGAAATTACGAGTATATCTAAATTTCAGTGAGGAAAAGAAACAAAAACCAGCCAGTTAGTTAATTAATTCGTGTTATTGATTATTATTCAAAGCTATTGTATAAACTGCATTATTTTAATACCAATACATAAGTTTATTTTTGTACATACACAAATCTACATCTTTAGAATATTATATTTGAAGACAGAATGATTTCTTAACACTTATGACATATCGCATAAAATTTCTTCATCTATAAAAATACGTTTTAAAAAATAAGTAGTTATATAACGATATCAACAAGTTGAAATGACGCTACAAACTACAGAATTCAGAAACGCAGCTTCCTAGCAACGTAACAGGATTACCCAATTTCACCAAATTACATAGCAACGCTATTCATGTTGATTAGTACGGCAGTGCAATGAGTGCTTTGGGTATTCTGAGTTCTAACTTCTATTAGACTATATTAGCAGCCTACATACAGGTCTTGAATACCAAATCATAGATTATTTTGATATATATCCCACGAATCCATGAACATTTAGACAAAATTTTATTATTGTAGTGTTCAGAGTAGCTACTCCGAATGCAATCGTCGTCGATTTCGAAAATTTTTGATACTGCTAACCGAGCTATGAGACTTAATATACTCTAATAAAGAATCGGATCGCACATCAGTTTATCGGAATGTTATCGAAACAGAAACAAAAAAGTTTTTATATTAATTCGAAGATGCTCAAAAACTGTATCGAAAATAATGAAAATCGACATCGATTGTGTTCGGAGTAGAGCTTCAGTACACTAATTCGACTGTCGACAGCCGTGCGGACGTGCATCAATATTTATATATACATGTGTCAGTACTTGTACCATATTATAGTATTGCTTATTAGTGTTTTAGTGCATTTATTATCAGAAATCAAAATTCAAAACAGTCATGAGACTATTCACGAAAATACATTTTTAATACAATAGCAGCCATCTTGGATTTTTAAATTGATCATAGGGGCAAGTTCTTCATTTGGTTATCATATTTATTGAAGAATGAAGATATCAAAAAAATTAATGAGCCATTTTGGACTGTTATTCGCCCACATAATAAGTTCATACGTTTAAGTTAGATGATCTTCAACTATTAAGTTGTACAAGAAACGTCATTTATTTTAAATACCTAAGACTTTTCTAACTATGTAATGTATTTTTTAAAGTAACCGTTCATACTACTTAGTTCGGGTATTAAATGTCCGTTTTAATGTAATAAAAGTCAGTCGAGTCCGAGATAGTTCTCAACGGGTTTTTGCCTTAATGAAAATTTGCAGCCAAGATCGCACATACCCTAGCTATTACTATACTCGTACTAGTTTTCCCGTTTATATAAACAGATTTCTTTTTAGGATTTTTTTTTCATTGTGCATAAGAATACTTATTGTAACTTGTATTAGGTATATAATACTCATATGGCTATACCAGAAATAAACATAATAATATAAAATAAAAAAACATAAGTTAATCCGGGATCTAGTCTACCTGAAAGCCGTACTTTAGTCACATCCATTCCGTCGATTTTGCGGAAAAATCTAACAAACCTATATAAATTCATACATCGTCACAAACATGGATTTTATAGTATATTATTTCAATAAGTAAGTATTGTACACATTATTTTGGTAACATTAAAATTACACTCGAAAAACCCAAAATGACATTTACTTTAAAAAATCAACATTAAATATAATTAAAGCATCTTCATTACAAGCTAGGTCCTTAAAAGGCTAAGCATTAATGAAGACTTGTAGCTTCGTAGACTACCTACGTGAACTGGGGCTGCCTACTTGTCCGTGGGAGTACAATCTGACTGAGGTAATGACATCTTGGCATTAAAAGGTGCGAAGAGTGTCTAACTCGATCTTAGTTTTAAACTTCATAATTAAGTTTTAAAAGACCCCTTACGAATGGTACTTACAGTTATAGTACGCGTCATTTATGTTTAGCGATTGACGAGAATAGCTGCGCATCGGTAGAATCGCGCTCGTAATTGACGTATTGGTGCAAGAAGACAACACGGCTGGGACAACCAATCAACGCTCGCGCACCCGACGATCAGGCGCCCCGCGCACCGCGCCGCTACATCGATACCTTATTTTTGACTTCTACGCAGGTTTCGTTCAACGCTTAAGATTCGTGACGCGTACTATTCCGTATATTTTTTAAGCTTAATATACTTCTGTTTATGTTCATTTTCCAGAATTAGACTTCCATCTAAACATTTTCGGTTACATAACGGTTTACTCTGTTAAAGTGGATGTAGGATGAACTGTCGAAATATCGCCTTAGAAATACCCCTGATATATGTTAATTACATTTAAGTAACTAAAGATTCTGTTCTTATTTTATTTTTTTGGCAAATTAATTGACAATTAAAACTAACTTTTAATTGATTGAGATAACGATCTTCAGTAAGTATATTTTATGTCAATAAACTTTAGATCATGTAGAAGAATTAAAAACTTCCAAGGTGGTGAAAGCGATAAAGTATTTAAGTGGCCATAACTTTTTCTGGACGAGACTGAAACTAATGAAACGTTTTCACACCTTTTTATCTTTGTGCATTTCACCGGAATAAGATTTTATAATGCTTTTTATAAACTTTATAATAACTTCTGCAGAGTATGGGAAATGCGACTTGTATACAATATAATATTTAAACCTTGTAATTTAAAAATCATCGCAAGATGCGCTTACGAGAGCGCATAACTCGAAGAAACTATTTAGATAATTATTGTTTTAAGAATTACCCAGGATGTACATCCTTCACAATGTTGGTTCTTAAGCAAAAATAAAATGGTAGCCATAGGGTATGTAATCTAATAAGGTTTCGGGTAGGCTGAGGTTAGTTATAAATAGTACATAAAAAACAATGTAAACAAAAGGTTTCAATACGAGTTCTAAGCTTAGTAAAACAACAATAATATCAAACAGTTTACACTTAAAGTATAACGAATTAAACAAATGAGTCACTGACACTTCGCGAATATACGAGAAGTATGTTCAAGCAGACTGAATAATTTTGATTTACACATTTCGATTAGACGTATAGATTTTAAAACAATAAAACTATTACGGGTTCAATTAACTCATATCTAAAAATACCTCATAAGATTTAATTATATAAAGCCTTTACTAACTGGCTGTAAACAGTCGTCAGCGAGCGTTGTCGTTGTCACCCATTAAGTAAGTCGTAAATTTTCGTTACTTAGGTTGAATTGAGTGTGGGCGAATAGAATAGCATTGTTTATGATTTTGTGCAACCGTAGAATTATTAGGAAGTATTGATAATCTTACATGTAGGTACGAGATTTCGACATTTGTTTTGTGTGTGTGCGCCAGTTGAATGCAGCTGTATTTATTTATTTAACACTTTACTCGTTGATAAGTAACATAAACATTTTTATAATAGGTACATTGTGGTAACTGGTGACCTTATCATTCAACTGTGATTTCTATGTAAATCATAATATGGAATATATATTATGTTACACGTCACACACGCACACACACATAAATACTCATCCATCTTATAACACATACTAATCTATAAGACATTCACTCATATTAAATCTTCAATGAACTGTGTATTGTAATAACAATTATTTTATTATAAAAGTTGTGAATTATTTAGTGTTCATTATAAATAAATAAATAAATCATATGAAAATGCGTCCGACCTTATTGTAAACAGATAGAAAAGAGATAGATGTAGATTTTATTTTATAATAACGAGTTCTATACAAAAAGCAACAAAAGTCTCTACTGGTAAAAAATTATACCGCATTCACATTTCGTCCGTCAATCCCCACGCCAATTAGAGATCGATATATTCTGTCAGACTTTCAAATTTCAATGTACAAGTATATAGGGTTATAAATAAAAGCCTAATGAAGCACTATGAAATAAACTATTTAATCTATCCTGTTTTAATTTAATATTCCTAAAGCGAATTACTTAAAAATAATAGTCAACAATTCATTATGCTTAAAATGGAAAATTATTCTACTATAATTATAAAAAAGACTCATTAAAGATAAGCGGTAATCTGCTTTTTAAAATAATAAAATAACTCTCTGCATTATAAGCGAGAACTGAATATCATAGATTATGAATTTTCTTTGTTTGACATAAAACAATTTGTTAGGAGGGATTACTGTCCCTCTATCACGAAGTGATCTTTACAACCTTTCGTAAATTCGTGAAGCTTTTTGTCCTTGAGTAACCTAACGGCGGCCTTGTTTGCCAAATAATAAATGATGGCGCTTTTAAAACTGTCAATTTTTGCCAAAACCGTATTTTTAAGGTTAGCGTGTTTAAGGAAATAAAAGTAATTTTAAGCTTTATTAGTAGAGTGTTTTAGTAAACGTAATACGTAATGTTCAAAAACAGGTAAAGTATGTTACATTTACTTATCTATCGGGATATTCAGGATACAAAAAAATGTCTTAATAATATATACCAACTCTCTGCCCATTCCAAATCTACAGGCTACAATCTACAAGTTTACAGTTTCATAATTATAACTCACTAGCTACCCGTGCCCACTTCGTTGGGCATAATGTTAACAATTATTTTTTTAAAGTATATCTACTCAGCAATAATGTGGCTTTGGTGAAATTATTTTTAAAATCGGTTCAGTAGATCCCGAGACTACCCCTTACAATTTAACAAACACACAAACTTTACTTCTTTATTACTTTTATTTACTAGTATTGATAATTTATAATTCTGCGTTAACGTGTTGCAGTGTGGAAAATTTTCTTATAAAATGCGACATAAAACTTCATCGTTACCATACCAGTTTTGATTTTTCACAACAAAAAGAGTAGGTAAGTATCTACAGCTAGAAAAAGGGTTTCTTAGAACGGGAATAATATTTTTACTTTAATAAACGTCATGAAAATCGTTCTTATTGAATTTTTCCTTTACAGGCTTAAGAAAAACCCTAAAAAATGTAAGGTTTCTTAAGCTACAACAGGGACACTGGAACAAAAATACAAAATCTCGGAATTTTGGAAACAAACTGACAAAATGAATAATTCAACATGAAGTACGTACTGCATTGAAACGTGACGAATAAATTATTTATTTCGATTGTCAGTATCGAATAATACCTAAGTCCGGGCATGCAATGTATAGCGGTCCAGCTGAATAAAAATACAGAGTGGTTTAGGTATACGTGTCGACTTTTTGCAGATGTTTTTCCTTTCGTAAACAAAATTCTGTTTCGTTATTCTATAAATCCTTTTTTCGGAGTTATTTGAAAAATATTACAAGCTTTCAGTCAACTAACAATACTTAAGTAAAAGTTAATTAAGGGAATTAATTAGCAAAACATTTTTCTCTAAAATTTATTGATTATAAGCCAATATTATTGTTCTTAAATTCTTCATTTTATAACAGGTATTTCAGCCGAATACAAGTCGACTGAAGAAAGGTTTTATACCTGGTGTGGACATTCAGTTGGTTAAAAAATGCCAATATATTATTGACCTAAAAAAGTAATCCTATGGCAACGCTGTATTAGAGCAGTCCAGATGAGACCTTTCTCAAAGGCCAATATGGAATATGACTCTACCCCATACAAAGTAGGTCAATCAATCAATTCAGCCTGTATCTGTCTGTATACAAATGGTCGTATGCCTTTGCCACAGAATATCAAAGCTACTTTCCGCATCGAATGCCCCATCGTCAGCTGAAAAACAAACAAAAATAGTGATATATAAATATTCTCTTCTCTTGCGATATTTCGATTCCCAAAACCACAACATACATGTACAAAAAATGTGCTGCGAAACGTATATAAATATCCTACAACAAATAAATATTCAATACAATAAAATAAAATCATTGTTATACAAGTGTCATTTACGGATATCTCGAACAATCACAAGACGAATAAATTGAAATTGCCCTCTCATTCCCTTTCAGATGAATGGCTTAGAATCCTTTCAATGTACCTAACGATCTTCCTTAGGACTTTGAAATATTCTTGTATTTAGTTACCACGCTATTAAATATTCTAAATGTGTAAAATAAACTGTCATTATATAATGAAGAAGTTATCGGTGTTTAAATATAGTTAGTTATACACAGTTGTAATGAAATAGGTACCTGTTTATAACACTGTCTTGCGTAAATTATTATATTTATCAAGTTTTATCTTAAAAATTAACGAACGTATTGCGTATTATATGCCAAAAATTTACTTTTGATATTTTTTTTTATTTTAACCAGCCACACTTGATTGCTGAAAACCTCACATAGATACTCATAAAATTATTATTAAATTTTTATATCGCATATAAATTTAAAAAAAGCATATTATGTGCTGTTGAATTGAGAAACCTCCTCCTTTTTTTGAAGTCTGTTAAAAACGAGATTAACACGGGTTACAGCTAGTCCGTAATAATTACGTTACATAAAATCAACCTTAACAGTCAGTTCTAATGAGTTGAAATGTTCCCTATTTTACACTCAAGTTACAAATTAGCTATAATTCCTCCTTAAGGCACTCAGGTTTAGATCATTAAACAGTTTATTACTTCAATATAAAATATATATCGTAGAAACAAAACAATCCAGACAATTTAGCCGAATTGCTTCTATTTGTTGAAGTTACTTATTTTTGTAAATATTCTTCTGTGTTCTAGTGATGAAGCTACATATTATTATTACAGCTACGAAGCCGCTATTTGAAATAATAATCATTTTAAATAGAATTATGAGCAATAATTCAATACTGAAACGGTGTGTTAAAACTTAACACATAAAAAATGTAATACACATTATATACGCTACCAATTTAAACTTCATGTGACGATTGCAAAAGTTTATTTTATAAGAATTCTTTTCGTATGCGTGTTAGAGGAAATTGAAGTAGAAAAATGTTTTCCGAAGAGAGCAAATCAAACTTAGTTGTAAGGGTCAGATCAAAGGTGACTGTTCGTTCTTGCGACTAATTGGCTTGACCTTTTATTTAACAGACGCCATCTTGATTCTACATTAACACCTGATAATATGTTTTAATATTAAGATTATATATACAATAATAACAACATAATATTAGAAAGCTCCAAAAAATAATTTAAATTGATTGTAGATTAATAAAAGGATATTTAAGTGATTCACTACCAATCACCATATTCATTAATTATGGATGGTGACAGAAGTAAAAAGTATGTAGCCGCCATTTCGATGGCGCGGCTAGGATGCCACAGATAAAACACACAGACAAGTTTAACCCCATCGCCGCGCTGTCGCGTGCGTCAAAATTTGAAGGATGAAAAAAGAAAATGGTTCATGAATATTTAAATTTAAATTCTAAAACAAACTAAAATTTACAGTCTTAAAAAGTACAACATACTTTAAAGCCGTAGTTTCTAAGCGGAATCTTGTTTTGACACATGTTCACAGAAAACTTCGAATAGATATTTTCTACTTATTTTCTTATAGTTTTTTTTTTAGAATATTGTACCTAATGTTCCTTTTATAAGTCGACAATATAATAGTTTCATGGTTCTTAGAAATAATATACATCAGATGCGTATTGCCTAGTTACAATTGGTATGATATCCATACTAATTGTTACAATACACCAAACTACAAAAGCAAAATATTTTTACTTTGTATAATAAATACGGTCTGAGTTTTGAATTTACAAGATAAATAATACTTAATATTTAGGTTTTCTATTATTAATTGATTATTATTGTTTCGATGATAGCTTCTGTATAAAGTCACAATATTCCAAAATATAAAAAAAAAACTTTTGACATAAATAACGTAACTCTGGTATTCTGGTGTTAGATAAAATGGGCCGTGTCAAACGATCTCTTCTTTTGCTCGCCTTTTCACATTATTGGCCGATCTGACGTAGCGTCAGTTAAATTATTCATAAAAGTAAGTTATATGTGGCCTGGATTAAATTATTTTATAATAACGAGATTCAAAAAAGTCCTTATGTATACTGCTTATATCATCTGATTGACATCTGTCATTTCTATATTTCAATTATTTAAGTATTTTGGTATTAACTTCATGCGTTAAGCCTTGGGAATTGAAGTTGAAGCTTATTATATATATTAAGAATGAATGTTACAAATATTAAAGTTAAACTCGATTAGAAAAAAAAAAAGCGATTTAAGAAATTCCATAAAATAGTTGAGAAAACATATTATTTATCTGACATTCAACAAATAGAATTGAATTCTCTTGAGTACTTTGAATGATTAAATAGATAAAAGCTTTCTCGTTTTATTTTTAATATTGGCTTTTTTGTTATCAAGTACTGCCATTGGGATCTAATTTGCTTTGAAAATAGTTAATTTGTTGTTTATCTTGAGTGAAACAGATTAGATAGATTTAGTCTCTGAATGATTTCGTAGTATAAATATAAAATGAAATCCAATTTATGTGCAGAAATATATATCCGTTCGTATTATGAAATTGTAAATAACAAAATCTATTCTAAAAATATATAAAGCAGGGATAACTTATTCCTATACTATTTTTTAGATATGTTGTTTTATAATGTAGTAATACACCAACGAAAGTTATTATATTCTTGGGTCTTAATCAAGACAAAATCATCAGCTTACGTCCGAGTAAAAATTTAAATAAGAATACTTATTAGTTATTCAAAGTATCACGCAGAGAAATATTCTCGTCAAATGCTTCGCCCGACTTTTTGACAAAAAGAAATGACCATTTAAATGCAAAGACATGTCACTTTATTAACGTTCAGAAACAGTTTATTCTTTTGGTTTGGGAGAACCCAAATCTGAACAAGTACTCAGAGAACTGAGTACTTGTTCAGATTCAAGTGCAAGGATAGCCCTCTGTGCCGCTGTCGGCAAGACGAGGAAACAGTTCCTCACCTCCTCCTCGAGTGCGCAATGTTTGCAAGAGATCGTTATGATCTAGAGCAGGCATTGGGCACTCGACTGGGCAAAAAGGAACTGGCAAGTCTTATGGCAAATAAAAAGTCTAGAAGTCTATTGTTAGAATTTGGTAGAAAAATTGTGAGAATTGTATCCAAATTTAATAAAAGCGAAATTAATTAATTTAATATGATGTAAATAGACTAAGAAATAAAATTAATAAAATTGTATAAAGAAACAATATAAAGTGTGTAACTGTAACTGTGACTGTTGATTAAATAAAATATAATAAACATAAGCTCAGAAATGTAATACGGAAAAATTAGAATATATACAAATAGGAAATGTAATAGATTAAGTAAGACTAATAAATAAGAAAAACATGTTAAATAAAATTTAAACAAAGCACAGCACAAAATGCCCTGTGCCTCACCTGTGTAATTACCTAATTTCAACCCTGTGATAAATATAAGATATAAACAATAAAGATAGTTGATAGAGTAGATGGGAATCCCACGCAATAAAAGTTGCGAATGAGGATGGATGCAAGAAAGATAAAGTATGGGGAATGATAGGACGAGCAAATGCGAGAACTAGTATGTCTGAATTCTAAAGCAAACAAAGGCTCCGACTATGTTGGAGGGGGTAGTTAGAAAAAAAAAAAAAAAAAATTCAGATTC
>DWAJ01003142.1:0-15472 GCA_018238005.1 Eurema mandarina
GCCTTCCTCGATAAATGGTCAATTCAATAAAAAAAGAATTTTTCAATTCGAACCAGTAGATCCTGAGATTAGCGCGTTCAAACAAACAAACAAACTCTTCAGCTTTATATATTAGTATAGATTTGCAAAATTTGGCGGCACATAAACGTGCCACGGCACAGTGGTTGAGAATCTCTGGCTTTATAACATCACGCTGCTACCAATAGGAGCGAAGCGGCAGTGAAAAATGTTGCAAAGACAAGGTAAAGTATTCACATCTGTGGGCTTTCTTTTCTTTTAATTATTAATTATGAAGATACACAAAAGAGCTTTTTTTCTCTTTAAAGGATCTAAAAATTTCGCGGCAGTATTGTCTTCTAAGATTGATTCATTATAGCCTTTTTTATAGTAATCAAATTTGTGTATAAATTAAAAATTCGGCTGAAATACTTTAATATTTTGTATTTTACACCTTTACGCGTTGCTGTATTTGTTTTTCTTTTGAAGATGAATAATTGTTTAATACAATTTTTGGGTAACTCCAACCAATTAAGCGGCGCACGCGGCGGAAGCCCTTACCACAAACACAAAAAACCGTCTCCTACATAATAATAATAATAATATAGCGTTCACGGTTAGTAACAAACCCGCTGCTTGATATTTTTAATGTCATAAAAATTAAAAATACCTCTGTTACTAATTCATATTGCAAACTTACTTGCAAATCCTTTTTTGGTATTGAATTTCGTTTTAAAATAACATTCTGCTTCTTAATTTGAAAATCGGTTCGTTCAAAATGGAGTGAGCATATTTTTGAATATTTTGTCGGCTTCCAATCGTGACGTCCTGTAACTTCCGTCCATTTTTTTTGCAATCTTTCGTTGACAGGAAATCTTAAATTAACAATAATATACTTAATGTGTTATATACATTTACTTGAATAACATAAATTATGCTACATAAATATAGGAAGATTAAATTTGTGGTAGTAACCCTGAAATTCTGACAATTTCAGGTTAGGAATTATTGATTGATAAAATTTTAAATGTTCTCAAGTTAAGCCGATTCAAATTGCCGTTAAAGAATAAAAATACGATGAATAAGTCACTAAATTACTCCATTCATACTTATATTTAAATTGTATTAAGTACATACGTATGAAATGTAATTCCAGGAATATTTCGTTCGCTACGGCTACTACAGCTCAAAACACTACAACCCACCATCGTAGATACTCTTTAATTAAACACATTACTTTAAGAACATCTTACATTCTTATAAACTCATATGAACAGGATAACAGTACATTTGTTTGTCACACTTTACTTACTGTCAATGAGATATGACCTCAGAATTCAGATTTCAGATAACTAAAAATACCACAACGCACAGTATTATAGAATTTTGTCCATGGTTTAGGGCGATAAAAATGACATTTACCATAGAGCATAGACAAGCAACGATGAAAACTGGCAGCACTCGGCAGGCAAAGTCAAAAGTCAAAACTATTTGTACCTTAAAAAAGTTAAACATAAATAATATTGAAGTGTTTCGCAAACAGTCTTTAAAGACTAAATTATAATTATATATATTGTATATAGTAAACATTTTACTATGCCGCGTCGCTGTGCTCTAGGTTGTAAATCTACAGGTAAACAGAGAAAATCTCTAAATGAATTGTATTACCAATTAACTACATGTTAAAAGAACCAACCTTCGTTTTATCAGCTTGATTTTAATTTTTAACTCTCCGGGCTAAGGGCAGAAAGAAACAGTGATATATTTATATAATTACATAGTATAAAAATCTTTAAAACTACGCAAGCCATTTTCATTTTATATTATTTTATTTTATAGTTTATTTCTTGACCATGGATACAAAGTCCTTCAGTCGCAATCTTATAAGTTCTTTCTTTCCTTTCTTCCGTTTCTTTCTGCCTTTCGTAAATTGATAGTGAACTTTACGAAAAACCTCGACGAATCTTGGAACGGCTCTAATATGCACTTTCGAATGAATTCTTCATTTCCTGGACACTTAATAGTTAATTTACTGCATGATTCACTATCACAATCAAACATTAAATCACTTTATGCAGCAAAAAACAAATATTCAATCGAGATTACAAATAGACGCCACCAAAACACTTGCCATTTTCACATGTTTCAGATGTTGCCTTGCACTCATTTCCCAATCCTAATAAATATCCCGAGCGTTTTAAAATTTGGGTCAGTCTCACTGAGGGAGAAATTCAGATGTTACCAGATGATGAAATATATAAGACCAAGAGGATATGTGACATTCACTTTGAGGACAAATACAGGAATCGGTTTAAACGGCTTAATGCAATGGCTATACCATCTCTTCACCTCAATCTGCCAAGTAAGACTTTAATTAAAAGTAGTTTAATTAAAAGCGAGTTATTAATGATAGAAAACATTATATATGTACAATTTTTACCAACATAAATTCAATTTGCGGAATGCCAATGTATACAAACTAGGGAATGATTGCTGAGGATCATATAAATTATTGCCTGTTTATTAATAATTCAATTTTCATTTATATTAGCATATCAGGCTTAATAAAGCCTCCCCTGAGTATGGCCACTCTCCGTCTTGACATGCCGTCCTGGGCCATGTTTTACCAGCTAAATATTTGTAATAGCCCATCTTCCCATCTTCGGAGGAGCCCAACTTTCTTTCTTTTAAGATTTAGTACATTTGCATGCAGCACAGTATATAGCTTTTGCTTGCAACTACGTCCGTGTGGATTTTTATATAAACTTTTATTCAACGAGGCATAACAAAATAATCAATTACTACTAGTTCAGAAGGCAGTCTTACCAGAGGAGCACTAGCAAGATACTCTGATAGTTGCTCTTTTAAAAAATTTAAATAAAATAACCTTTTACAAGAGAATGAGAGTTTTTGGCTGGTTCTCAATGAAAACTGTCTCTATTTAAATTGGTGGTTCATTATCATTCTGTAATACCAAAATCATTCATAAGTATATCTATATGTTGCCTGGTTGAATAAAGAAATAATTAGACTTTGACAGTTACATTCACTAAAGAAAGTCAAGTTCGAAATCTTCAGATAAACAAACTTAAATCATTATCAAATATTTTTAGGTACATTCAGAGTTGAAATTCCCGAGGCATCCGAGCAGCCTATATCTCTACCTGCATCTCCAGATTTAGGTAAATTATGCTCCTGAGTTAATTTTACATGGTCAATATACCCATGACTCTAATAAAATGGATGAATGAATGATTCCATATTTCTCGACCTTATTCTAAGATCTGATTAATATTAGAACATTTGATATTTATTACAGTGATATTATACCTTAAAATATGTGATAAATTAAAATACCTTTAGTAACATTGGCTTTTTAACACATTTATATGCAATATGTGAGTAACTTTTACTCCAGATCAGAACGATGCCAGCGCAGCCACTAACTTAATCACGGAGCATGAAACTGATCCTCCATCTATTGAGGAATCACCACAAAATCCTCTATCCATCTGGTAAGTGGCTGTCCAGTGTCCAATACAGTGTGGTATGCATGTTTATTTATTTTTTAGTTTTAAAAGGATTATATTGCCCAAAATATTTATCCCATCGAAAATGTATCCATTTCAACTTAAAAAAGTATATGTTCTTTGAATTATTATTTGTAAAAAAAAAAAAAAAAATGACATGGTAATATTGCCATAAGCGTTTCATGTAAATGATGAATATTTTTCCGGTATCCTATTTTCTAACTCTTTTACTAACAAAATATATATTATCTATGAGACGTCTTCTAGGTAAGGAGGAGGCTAAGGCCATTTGTTAGTATTTCACAGCCATAAATCTATTTAATAAATCTATCAAAATCTATTGACAATATATATGAAATAGATATTTTATAAGCACAAAAATGTTTAAGACGCAAAAACATTCTTTGCAATCACGCGCAACTGATAAAACTTTCCTATCGTTTTGACTTGTAGTGTTAAATGAAATGGTGTGCTGCCGCTGCTGTGCGGCCTCCTTTTTAGGTTGATTTTAGGTGTGTAACATCATTGGTTATAACTAATAATAGAATTTTATAGTTAAGAAACTTACGTTATGGCCTATTTTTATCCATTTGTAGTCTGTGCTTCTTCTGCTAAGCTGTCAAGGATTGGCACATATTTGTAGTCTTTGGTCCACAGTCGACAGTCGACACGCCTGTGAAGTGTGATTTAAGATGGCGGACTGTTGTTATCTTCCTACTACCTAGTGTTGATCAAAAAGAATATAATATTCAACTATTGATGAAATATATACATAAAACGCTACAAGATTATTTCTGAATGTGTAATGTTTATTCAAGGATGCAGATTATAATACATACTAAGTTATGTTGTTAAAATCGAGTTTAAAGTGAGCTTGAGTGTTGACAGTACACCATTTTTTTTTATTTAAATATATCAACATGCGTTTGAAATTAAAGTAACAATATTAATTTGAGTTTTACATAATTACTTTTGTTGATTACGTTAAACTTACTAAATATTAAAGAGGATACAATTAAAACATTCCTTGGACGTAATAACTAAGTAACTTTATTTGTAGTTATATTGTGTAGTATTTCAGTCTCAGTGTATATTTAGGTTCTTAAAAGTCAAGTTTACCCAATGTGTTATAATGACGTAAATATTTGGTTTCAAACTCAGTATTGTAATGTGTTTTTTTTTAAGAAATATGGAATGAGAAGTCTGAAGAAATAAGTGTTCAGTAAAGAGTCACAATGGTTGCGTGCTGCGTCAAAGACTGTCAGAGTGACTCCACTAAGTCGAAATCAGGGAAACTTACATTTTACCCGTACGTATATATTTGTGCCTAATTATCTAAAGTGTTCAGTATTGTATGGTATGGTATCACGGGCTGATATCCGCAACTCCATGTCAAAGGTTGGTTTTTGCATATGGGTGGGCATCTCGATCAACCCCAGATCATTGAACAATGCTAGCAGATAATTTACGCTGCTGTTGATCTCCCGGAGCGTGCCTGTATTGTTGTCATGTTCAGTGTAACAATTGTTAGAAAGATATTCTATTATAAACTAGAATATTGTTTAATGTTACTCTTTTTATCTAAACCACTTTGTGGAATCTGCCTCACTAAGTGGTATTTCCAATGCATTACCAATTAGGTTGATTTAACAAGTGCAGATATCGGTCTATAAGGCCAGAATTCCACTCCAAAGCCGTCAAACACCACAAGTGTTAATGGGTGATGTTCACTTTCCATCAGGTGGCTCGGCTGCTCATATGTTATGGAACAAAAACTAACATGTAATCGGCACCTGTATTTTTACATATACTTATGGTGTAATATGGCTAACTTCACTCTATTTTGATATGCCACTGAACGGATATTATTAATTATTGTAGGGCTTTTTGTATTACATATTTAAATCAATAATCAAATCAAATCAAAAATGTTTATTTCTGAGTAAATTTGAAAAACAAATACCTTCAGAAAGTCTACATGGTGCCTACCACCGGTTCGGGAACTAACCCGCGTAAGAAAGAAGAACCGGCGTAAGAAACTCGCACGGGTCCCACCCTTTTTACCAAAAAAGAGGGAAAAAATCATCTTTTAAAATATATAAAATTTACAATTGAGTAACTTAACATAAGTATATTATATAAAAGTGAGTACTTCTATTTGGTATAGTTACAAGGAAGATTTAAGCAATGCTTATTGACAGGTTTTTTCTTAACTCTAGCTAGTTCAATAAATATGTTATTTTAATAACAATACTAAATATAAATTGTGACTATTGGATGTGTATAAGTATTATAATCTGTATCCTTGTGAGAAACTACTATTCATTAATTAATAAAATTAGTATTAAAGCTGTTTCTATTAGTAAAAGTAATTTTCAAATTATACCTATATCTATGAATCTACACTAATATAGGTATATTATAGAGGGGAAAGATTTGTATTTTTGTATGTAACGAATAAACTCGAAAATCAATGAACCAATTTAAATAATCCTTTATTCATTCAACAGGCTATATTTATAACTCAAATATCTATCCCTATTTATGTCTGCCCGTGCGAAGCTGGGATGAGCTGTTAATATATTATTATATATATAATTTTCAGCTTTCCCTCAGACCCTAAACAGAGGCAAGAATGGTTGGCAATTTTACCCGTAGACAACACATATTGTCGGAGCTCCAAAGTGTGTAATCTACATTTTACGCCGAATCAATTCAGTTCCTTCAGGCCAAACAGGCTTTTACATAATGCAACACCATTCTATATAAATACTGAGATGGTGCAAAATAATTTGGTGAGTTTATTTATTTTCATTTCATTTCAAGCCATTTATTTAGGATAGAAACATTACATATTTAAAAATTTTATACATCAAATCTACGGTAGTGCGGGTCATTCTTCTCCTGTGTGCCTCTTGGCAAAGGCCTGCCCCAAGTACCTCCACTCTCCCTCTTAGCGTGCCATTCTGGACCATGTTTTGCCAGCTATTTGTATGTATAAAATAATCTTCCTATGTGTGTGAGTTTATTTATTTATTTATGACAAAACAAATAGATGGACGTGTCGTTGTGGACGGATTGTGTTCCACGCTCATCGCACCTTATAATATTTAAAATCCAACTCAATGTCCATTAGACAGATTGCAGGAAATAAATGAAATTGAAAAATATATATTAATTTGGTATGGAAAAAGTTATATATGTCACGGAAAGATAACACGAACAGCAAATTATAAATTTCCTAGAAAATTTATAAACCTTCGTAGGATTCCAAACGAAAAAGAGATAAATTGTATTATTTTACGACCACATTGTCGCAAATTTATAAACGTACCGAACTCACGCGTAAAATAATAAGTAAGTAATAACCAAACGCCATGTGCGCTCTGATTGGTTGAATAACTGTCAACATCAACCAATCAAAGAGCAGTGTTATTTGTCGTAGTTAAAAAAAAGCGTGAAATTAAAAGCTCTTCTGTGATTGGTCGAACCTTACGAATGGATATTCGTAAGTTGATAAATTTACCACGAGACGTCGCAAATTTATCGATTTGCGACAATGTGGTCATAGAACATGCAATTTATCTCTCGTTTAGAATCCTACGAAGGTTTATAAATTTCCTAGATAATTTATAAATTTGCTGTTCTTGTTATTTTCCGGTGACATATACATTGTTATATTTAAAAACACACATACAAGATGAAACATTTAAATATATTGCAATTTAGGTAAAACTTAATTAAAGATATTTTTTCTATGATTTAAATTTTCTGTTGTCGCTATAACAACGAATATCTAAAAATGTAATTAAATAAATATAAATATTTTGGAGGGCTCCCTAACAACAAACATTGTATTTCTTGTTTTCACTCTTGAATCGCTCTATCTGTTAAAAAGACTGCATGAAAAACTGTTGCGTAGTTTTAGTGATTTAAGCATATATAGGGACAGGCAGAAGAAAGCATCTTTATATGTTTAATGTAATTTTATCATACTAATATTATAAATGGGAGAGTGTGTCTGTTTCTCTTTCTTTCACGGCAGAACAGCTGCACCAGTATGCACTGCATACCGCATTTCAACTAAATCGGTATCATCTATGTGCATACTATGAATTAAAATCATCATGTAATCGGAACTACGCGAGTAAAACCACCAGGAGGGGCTAGTAATGTACATATATTCTATTATTTTTACAGGATAAAAGCAATAAAAGGAAATATAAAGAAATGCAAAGAGATAGTAAGACACTCTACACATGTGATACTTGTGAACAGATATTTGGTAATGAGAAAAGTTTAAAACAACACGAAATGAGTCATAAAGCAAAAATGTCACCGGAAGATTCTAACAATAGTATAACTAAGAAAGAAACATGGCTGCCCCAAGAGTGTATTGTGTGTAAAGTGTCATTTAGCTCGCACAATGATATGGTGGATCATTTTCAAAAATATCATAAAAACAAAGGGTATGTATATATGTATATAATACAAATACAGGTTTGTTACCACACTTATAACTCGAGATTGGCCAGACCAATTTTCATGGTTTTTGGTACGTTAGATTTGTTCCCGCCCAGAATAGCAGAATACAACTTAAATATAATGAAAACTATAAGGGTGGGGGTCGAAGGGGTCGAAGTTTGTGATGAAACTCCACGTGAACGAAGTCTCAGGCATCAGCTAGTATAAGTATAAATAATAACATTTAGTAAGCCACAACCCGTGGTTATATTCCCATAGTTGCATGTACATAAGCCTTACTTTTGAATGAAGAAAACCGCACGAAATTCCTTTGTGTATTTAAAGATTTATGCATACTTAGAGACAGATGGGGAAAACAAACATAAATAAAGTTAAAGTAAAACATATCTTTATTCAACTAAGCTACATATAGTAACACTTTTGAAAAACAAATGTTTTATCACCAATAAAGCTTAATAGTCCAAGAAAATAGAGCTTCAAATACGAATTTCAGACAAAAGCTTAAATTTTTTTATATAATATTATATTAATAAATAGTGAAAGTCTTTTTTAAATCCATATGAAATTCGTATTTGAAGCTCTATTTCTTGGACTAGCTACAATAGCTCCTCCTATTTTGAAGTCGGTAAATAGCAAAATAATTTCAATTTCAGTTCGACGCAACGCAAGAACCCTCCAATGGAGAAATGTCATATATGCCAAGAGCAAGTGACGTCACAATTGATGCATCTATGTGCCAATGAGAATCTTCTACGGGTGACAAGAAAAGTGCTACATTGTCCGATCTGCATGGGAAAATATACTAATTTGCACCTGTTCAACAATCATATAACACAAAAGCATACCAAATTTGTTCAGAAACTCTATTTTCCAACTTATACTGGTAAGTCGTAGATATCTGTATTCAACTAGGTTAGATACGGTATAGGTACAGGTATAGGTAGCACGGGCTGGTTTCCGCAACGTCACGTCATTCACGTCGTTCGGTGCGGTTTTCGCGTGTGGGTGGGGATTTCATTCGATCCACCCCAGGTCTAGCTGTGATACCTAAAATAAAAAGATGTTTATTGAAAGATTGGTAGTTGCCGTTTGGATAGTTGTCTTAGCCGCCTGGTCATCCTGTTTTCAAGCACAGGCATTGCTTCCTTAGCTTGTTTGCAGTCTTCTAGGTTTATATGGTCTAGGTATATCTTCTAAGTTAGATACGGTAACACTTGATTCAGCATAGTCGCACAACAATTATTGTTTTTTTATCAATATACTAGGCGTGCCCCTCGGTTTTACCCGCATTTAGGCATGTATTATACACATAAAGCTTCCTCTTGAATCACTATCTGATTAAAAAAGCACATGAAAATCTATTATTTTTTTTTTTTTTTTTATGTTGAATAAAGATTTAAGCATACATAGAGACGGACAAACTCACAAACTTATTTATATTTTTATTTAGTATCAGATAGTGGCAAGAAAAAACAGCAAATAAAAATACTAAAATACACTCTCTTTATTTTACATTTCATAATAATATCGACTAATGGCTATTATAAGGCTCAAGCTGCGCCCTGTGGCCCTGTGTTATCTGCGTAGTTCCTGTTCCCGGGGCACTACCGGGATACCGGGTATAAAGTATCATATGTCAACAATTTCAACTAAATCGGTCTAGCAGTTTGTGGGTGAAATAATAACAAACATACGTCCATTTATAATATTAGTAGGATAGGATTTCTCTGCAACTAACAATGCAATAAAATTTTTACTAATACAACTATATTTCTTTTCAGAATTCATTAACTGGAAACAGGATGTGGAACAATATTCCGTACATTATACAGAAATACAAGCGTATGAAGACAAAAAAATATATCATTGCAAGCACGAGAAGGATATTTTTCCGAGCAGGCAAATTATATGCCCATCAATAATACTAGCTCAGAAACGTAACGCTGGCATTCAAGTGAGCCATTGTAGAACACATTCTCATCCCAAAGCCTTTGGTAAAGAAATACAAGCAAAATATAAAAAATACAATTTGACAAAGTTACTCGCTCCAATAGTCAATGAAGATAATAATGAAAGCTCCAATGAAGAATACTTGCAGTTGAAAGTTTTGCTCGAATACGTTATAGAACATGCTAAAGATGTAGAGAATATGAAATTGATAAATTTGTTGGGTAAAGCATTGGAAATGGCACAGTTTTTGATTAACGGTGATAGCGAAGAGAATGCGAAAAGTGATGAAGTTGTATTAATTCAGAATGAAGCTAAATTGTCTGATCAACAAATCTCTCAAGAAATAAATGAGGAGCCAGTAGTTGATAGATGTGACGAGACGCCTTCAAAGATATCTAAATTAGATGTAACTCCTAAAATTGTGGGCACATTCACTTTAAACGATACTGCAATAGTTTCAGACACAGAATCGGAAAGTGATTCACAAGATATTGATAAAGAGATATTAAGAACCAATAAAAGCAACAAAAGAAATTTGAAAAGAAACAAAAAGAATATAGAAAATGGAACTTCGGCGACACAGTTGGATAAGAATGATAAAACCACGTTCAACGATACCTACAAAGATTTCGTTACCAAAACATGTGTTGTTTACAATAAACCACAAAGATATTTTCCGAAAAAAAAATCGGTAAATACGGTCAATTTAATAATAAGCCAGAAACAAGCAGAGAATAAAAACAAAGTAACAGATGGGAAGAAAAATAATAATGTTTTAAGTCAAGAGTGTTTGAAAAATGACTCTAGCAAGGATACTAATGTTACTAATAATTCAGAAATCGGTAAAGAAATAAATGTCAATGAAATAACAACAGATACATTAATTGAAAACGAACAAGATATATCAAATGATGTAGAAATTTCAAATGAAAATAATACTACAGAAAATCTTATAGAAAGTGAAGATGATTCTATTATATCTAGTGCAAACACCATAGAAGATATTACTTTAAATGATAATAATAGTCAAATTAAAACTAAGAGTCCCAAAACCTCTCCCAAAATCTACAGAGATGGTAAAATAAAAAAAATTAAAACAAAGATAGGTCAGTTTATTCCATTGAAAACGGGTAATTTAGTAAAGAAAAAGGAAGAGAAAGTTGCTTTACCCTCACCGAAGAAAGTTGACTGCGATTATGAAATTATTGAACAGGATTCTGAATGTAATATATTGGTTTTGAAATCATAGTAATAATTTATGAAAAAATATTACTCACGTATCAACAGCTAATTAAACATTTGAAAGATGTATCTTTGTGGCAGCTTTAGTACAGTTAGAAAAAGTGACATAATGAACTCTGTCTCCGTGTTATTGCTCCTGTTTGCATTAATCTCATCAATATTGGTTTAGAAGTTTGATGTGGGAATAAATATAGACTGAATAGCTTTCACCATCTACTGACTGGAAAAACTGCATAGAAATTTGTGTATTAGATAAGTTTAAAGAATAGACAAAAGAAGGAAGAGACTTATTTAGCGTTAACGGCCAAATACTCATACGCCAATGAAATTTAAGCACGCCTCAAGTCTAGTAATTTTGACAGATTTGTTGGATCGATTTGAGTTGTACTCATATTTGAAAAGCGTTACAGTATTCTGGCATCAGAGACATACAAAGTTTTTTTATTAATTCATAGAATTATATTACAAGATACTTCTTCAAGAAAACTATATTGAACAAGCGGGAATAGAGCTAGATATATCAACCAATAAGGCTTTAGGCCTGTAAAAATGAAAGTTTTAGTGTAAAAAAAGACTATGTGGTACAGTGTAAATAAAAATGTTAGTGTATGTGACAATTAAGTGAGAAATGCAAGGACATGGACTGTATTATGTAAGTTATATTTAGCTTAGTTTTAACTTAACAGGGATGAAAAGTATCCCATGTGTTAATCCAGCGTATAAACTATTAAAATGCCGAACTTCAGCCAAATCCATTGACTAGTTTTTGCATGAGAGCAACAAACATACATACACACATTTTCACAAACTTTCACATATATATGTTTGTAGGATTATATAAAAACCTTTAGTATTGTTATGTAAAATTAATTTGAACTCGAAAGATTTAAAATTGCCCAAATCATTAGCAAAATATTTTGCTATCCTTAATATTATTTTAAATGAATATATTGTTATTTTTTTAAAGGATCTCTCAGTTATAAATAAAGTTGAATTTATATCTTATACTTTGTATTGTTACTTGTTGATGAAACTCCATTTTCCTTTAATCATCTTGATATTGTAGCAGTCAAAATTACACTACCACTGTCGTCGTTTTCGGTTTGTCCGCTGCACTGGTCTGGATTTTTTGCAGATGTACATGGCTGCTGTGATGTTAATTCAGTATCTGTATTAATTTCAGTAGATGTGACTAATTTATGCGAATTGTATCAATTACTTCAAATGGTTTTTATATAGAGAATAACGAAATATTTTATATACTTTTATGATTATAATGGAGGAAGGGATAACACCATGTAAAAAAAGATCAAAATGACAGTAAATGTTTGCCACGAGTGGGACAACAAATTTTGCACATGAATTATATTCAATAATACTCTCCTCTTTTAATGCAAACTACAATATTTGTTTGAAACAATAAATTGAACGTAACATTTCAATAGAAAACAATACTCTATTATGAAGACAACAAATAAAGGGTGTAATGGGTGGGACTAACACTGTCACGGGTGGGACACGTACGATTTACTAGGCAAAATAAGCGGGTTATAAGCTATTTTTTTTAAGATATTGATGCTAAAATTTCATTATCAGAGTCACTCCCAATTGCTTGAGTCTGTTTCAGAGTATATATCTGAAATACTGAGCTTGAAAGTTATGCGTCTTTTCAGATTCGAATCACCAGTAGTGCCCACTAATAAGTCGTCACGATTGTAGTCTTTGAAAAAGTGGAGCGACTGTAATTTATCAATTGAATCGGTCATTTCAAAAGTCACAGAATTATAATGTTTCAGAACTGTTTCATACACAAACAAATGAGTTTTAAAGTACTTTTTAATGTTTAATTAAGTATTTGTGTGATAATAAATTAAAATAGCGTATAACCTTTACTGTTTATTAATTGACTTGTTGTGTTAGTGTGGAATAGGTTTAGTGGCATATCATTTGATCAAAACAATCGTAGTTTATTTTCTACATTTGCAGTTGGCCAGCTACAAATGTTGTTCTAAAATGACATATGCTCTTTAACTTGTTTTAAATCGTTTATTTTCTTTTTCATTGATGGTCTTTGGTTGATGGAAATGGAACAGAAGCTATTATTTTCCCTATTAATGAGAATGAATGTTTTATCAATCCATCAATATATTCCTCGGTTGTGATAGTTCCTTTTCTATCTGAATCATACTGAAAGCTCATGTATGTCGAAGGAGCAAATCACCTTTTCTGGTCCTTTGGGACTTTTTTTCCATTAGATTCATTTGCCAAACATGTTTTTTTGTAGAAATTTGGCCACCATTTCATTCTGCAACGTCTTCAATTTTTAGTTCTCTGTAAATATTGAGCTGGAGTTCGAAACCAAATCAATGTATTCGCCTGGGACGTTAATACGATCATGCTTTCAAACATTTTTTTATGACTCCAAAATCACGGTTATTTGGTAAAAAGGAGTGACCATGTGTGGGAAAATACTGATTAACTTTCAAATCTTTTAGAGTCAGTCAAAGCCAACATAAATCTAAACAATGTATTATTTTTATTTTGACCTGTACAGCCATCGGAAAAAGGATATAAATACTTAATAAGTGGCCTAATATTATTTTTGTATATAGTGATGCATGCAAAAATCTCATAAGTCACTGGAGACTGACTAATGTCGTGTATGCAATGAACGTCTTTCCCGCGGTATCATTACAAGAGGAAGGATTGTATTGGTCTAAGTTGTTTTCACCCAGAATTCGCATCTACCTGTGAGGAAGCATTTTCAGCAAAAAAACGCATTTTGGAAAAAATACGACTTAAGTGGATTTTGAAATGACCGATTCAATTGCAGTGGCCACTTACCGTCTTCTATCTAACATTTTTCTCTTATCCTCGATTTCGTCTTCTGACAAATGTAAAATGTTGATGTCTTTAAGAGTCTTCCGCTGCCACCACAAAATCTTTAGCGTTGTTGATTTCAACTTTTCGTTGTTTAACTTGACTCCAAACAGCTCTTTTCAAAATTGCTCCTACACCATCCGCGGCTCCTTTGCCATGAGATGTAGCAAAAAAGTCCCAGGAGCATGTAATTCCAAAATCGTTGCACATGTAACATAGATTTGAAAGAGTGAATCTATGTTTAAATTGTGATGCTGCACCATCTGAAAATGTTTTTGTAATCTCCAAATTTTTAACATGTCTTTTAGGTAAGTTAATATTTTTTTAAGCATGCATAAACTGCATGTTTGTTATGACGTAACACATCACTTATGAGAGCAAAAGAATATTTTCTGTCATTTGGCAACCAGGTTAAAAACAGTTATTTGATTGTGACTCCAGTGAGAAGACTGGATTTCATCTTGAGTATCTGCTGCATAGTTTTCTGCGAAATCTCTTTGTAAAACTGCTTCAATTGGTTGCAAATTACTTTTTGCTTCGTTAAAGGCATTTTATTGCACTCTCTTTGTATATATGTGTTGCTTAAAACGATCAAGCTGATTATTTAATTCGATGAACTCTCAATGGACCCTCCCACAATTACAACCTGAGGTCGTCCTTTATTTTCAATCCATTTTTTCCATTGAATAGGTTGAAACAAGTCCTCATTATTGTCTTGAAGAAACCGTAAATAATAGCTCTTACAATGACTACAACGAAAAAGCATGCATTCTTCTGTTTTTGAACTGCAGGAAACTTTCTAGTAAATCGCCACTTATGGAAGGAAACCTTGTCATTTTTTTATTAATAGATTCAACCAGAAAATTAATATTCGCATGGTATTTAGAGACACAAACATTGTGCGGTATGTCACCAGTCAGAAAAATATGGGCTGGGCGAAGCTGATAAAACTTCGCTACTTATGTTATGTCTGGATATTCAAGTATGAACAAAGAATAAGCCTCTCTCACTGTTATATTCATATGCCGCTTTTGGCACAAAACTCTGTCGCCAGATTTTGGGTCTTTTACAGACTTCACATCTTTGATTCCTCGACTAATATCATCACGTTGATAAAATTCTGTTACTAAACCTTTATGATCATCAAATAAGGCATGTTTAACGTTAGTACTGCTGGATGGCCTGTTTAAAAAAGACACATCACCTATATCATGGACCAGTTTGCGTATTACTCCTATTTTCTTGGTTGGGCTAGATGGCAAATTTCTATTAACTCTGCTTCTTCCTTTCCCAACGTTTGTTTACAAGAGTATGATCCCAATGACGAGGACGATTTTTCCCCCGTAGTATTATTTAAAGTTTAAACAGTAGAAAAACTTCTTGCAACG
>DWAJ01003143.1:0-15469 GCA_018238005.1 Eurema mandarina
CTGTTTTAGGAGCCACTGAAAATCAGCGTTGGAGCTGTTCGCAGCTCCAACACATGCTGAGTGGTATCCTCTTCCAGAGAAATACTGTTTTTTTCCCTTTCCTGTGTTTTTTATTTGTTTACTTCACATGTGTATTGTTATACTTATTTTTGTAATCTGCTCTGGAATAAATGTTTCTTTCTTTCTTTCTTTCTGTCTTAATTTAATAGTACATGATACTTATTCAGTATCTCAAGAATATTTAGAACAAATAAATTAAAACTCAAAAGCGAAAGCAAAAGCGATAGAACTCACCACATCATGTTTGACCATATGTTTCTCCCACGTCTTGGAGTCGAGGAACCCTTTAAAACAGTGTTCACACTTGAACGGAGAGAGGAGATAGTTCTCTGTCTCCGCTCTCTTCTTGATGTCTATTATCTGCTCTTCATGCTGAAAGAGCAAAATTTACCCAAAATGTAGTAACTCTTAGATTCATATATCTCAATATCAGAATGAAAAGTCTTTAAACAAAGGGTATTAATTACCTGTATATGTGGTGTTGCCACATTATAACAGTAATAATTAAAAAAATGTATATTGTCAATATAATACATACAATAAATTATAATTCACGTCGACACATCGTCACGGTAAGACAAAACAATTACTACCAGTTCAGAATGCAGTTTCTACAGAGAAGGACCGACAAGAAAATTGCATTAAGATGTCATTGCATTATATGCATATAGGAGGACTGAAGGTTCATATTTCCCCACTCTCCTCCTTCCCTCTTTTATCCTATCCATTACTTCCTTTTGTCACAAAACCTGAACCTCCACCTCCAGGTGGTAACCTTAGATAATATCATAAAATTAATTAAAATACTCACAGATAGAACAATAACCGTAGCATAGTTCTCTATTTTAATATTGCCGATTATGTTTTGCGGTACATTAAGAGTTTTTTGTAGAGGCAATAAGGTCTTTTTCTTTTTGCGTATCATTTTCTTCTTTGGCTTAGGTTGCTCAATAACGTCTTCTACCTGAAAATTCATACGTTCTAGTTTAAGCAAGACCTATTAGTACAGTGGTACATTTCATAGACCCCGATACCATAAACATTTCATATATAAGAAATTTTTCTCTCTCTCATAACTTAGACGTATATGAAGCATGTGAATGTGTGTGGTGTAGACATGTGATTCAATTTTACTTAAGTTGTTAATGTTTTTTTTTATAATGTTTGTTATTTATACAAAACAATGGCAAATTAACGACCTACTGCTATATATTAATAGGCTTACAGTTCGAAATCTAGTTAAACAGGTTGTTAATTGGTATACAGAAATTTTTAATAATAGTAATGCATTACCTCCTGCTTTATTTCAACATTTTCTTTCATATCTTTAACAATGGTCTCTCTGCAAATATCTTCATCACTTAGCCATTCTTCCAAAATTTCAAATTCAGGGTCATCTTTCGCTGGATTAAAATTCAGTTGATTCCTTATTATGTCGTCCATGCTTGAATCGTTTTCATTTTTAGAGGTCTCTGTCTTGAGCGAGTCATTGTCTACGTACACCTTTTTTTTTAAATGTGACCTCCTTTTGGCGATCATTTTTTTCTCTTTCTCTGTTATCTGTAGCAAGCATAGATTATATCATTTAATTCAGTCGGAATAGAGTATTTTGCTTAAAATAGATTTTTTATCTGTAAAACAGTTTTTAAAGTTGTTTTTTTTATGTATGTAAAAGGCATTGTTACCATGAATAAAAACTAAGATTTTCTTAAAATAAGATTTGCTACACATATATCCTACTCTTTTTCTAGATTCAGATCCCTTTACAAATATTACACCATAGACTTCTTTACTTATTGACAACATAGACTTTACTTCTATATATGTGTATAGTCTATGATATTTTATAATGTTGCAAGTAAAAAACATACTGACCTCATCATGGGACATGGTATGTTGCTCCCAACTCTCCAAATCAGGAAAGCCTCTCCAGCATAGATCACACATGAACGGTTCAAATTCATAATTTTCCATCTTAGTGCTCTCATCAAATTCTTCCAGCTTGTCATCTTCCTGGAATTTTATTTTATTAATTAGATTATGAAGTGTTATATATACACGTACTATGTAAGTTACCATAAAAAAACACCTAAGTATAAATATAAAATCCATTTTTATTTACAGGTTTAGATTATTGTTCCAATATAATATGAATATGCGATGTGATTTGTGAACCTCAGTAAGAAAGAAAGGCAAAAAAGGCCCCTTATAAAATGAGATGATGGAACTTTCAAGAAGACCTTTTTGAAGAGGCGGTCTAAGAATGACCGAATTATGATATATTTAATAATTAAAAAAAAATTTAAAAATCTATGTTTTATAAATGGCTTATAAAAACATATGACACATATCAACTCACTTCTTTAGTCGTCCCATCTACCATATCAAAATCTTCAACATCATGTTTCGGGCTAGACGTTTCACTCAGCCATTCTTCAACGATTTCACATGAACTATCCGATGCATCAGTAGCACTGTCTTTCGAGACCTTTTCAACTTTGATCATGTCATTTTCAAACTCCATATTCTCCGATTCCACAATTTCTGGGTCATCAGCACCGAGACTTACACTAAATGCTTCGTGAATGCTTAAATTGGATTTAAGGAGAAACTTTCTTGTATCAACTTCTTGTAAATCTTCTTCTGTGATCTGTTAGTGTGAAAATATGCAATTGTATTAGATAATAAACAAAAAATAAAGTGTAAAAAGATTTTATGATACCACATAAAATGTAATGCTAAAAAACAAAGTAAACATAAATAATAATAATTCAATATTCATTTTACATACAAAATTATAACAAATGAGGTCATTATTAAAAAAGGTAAACAGTGCGTATTAAATTGAGATATTGAAATTATTAACTTAAAAAAAACTTATATTCAGAATGTAGGTTTTATGAGTTATGGCTGCATAATTTTGTGATAACATAATTCTTAGCTCAAGATAGAATCTCCTTGTATGTCCTTAGTGGTATTATTTTTATGAAAATATAATAAATTAATTACAAAAAGTATGTCAAACCTTGCCGGAGCTCTGTAGCATTCCCTGCAGAATAGCTTGGCCACGCAAGCTTTTTTGTCTAAATAGATAAAACTTCTTAAGTAATGCTGCACATTCATAACACACAAACATTGGTAAGTTAAGTTTTTTGAGAGGCTGAAAACATTTATTACATTCAATTATTATTGGTTTATATATATGTATAACAAATAAAATTTTGAAGTATTGCTCACATCAACTCCTGTTAATAGTTTATAATAAATCTCCATAGAGTTAGAATGCAAATTATAAAGTGTTGCATTTGTTTCCAAACAAATTCTGCATGCTTTGCAAGTTTCCATTTTGTTGGCGATTTAAATGTGTTTTCCAATTGAAATATTCTATAACTTGTTATCATTACACTAGTTCAATTTATATTCTATATCTTAATCCATAAGTTATGTTTGTAAGTCACTTATTCCATACAAATGTTACACATTACATTTTTTGTATAATAAAAGTTGCACAATCATATTATGAAGAACCAAACTAAACAAAGTTTTCATTTCGAATTCAAGGTATCGCGCTTTAACTTTGTATTTTCACTTTTGCAAAGATAAAAGATCAAATAATAAAGCTAAATCTGTCATAAAGATATTATACCGCCGAGATACAAACTTCAGCGTTTCTTATAAAATATTCTATGAACTACAATTTTCGGCACGGTCTATCTATTCTCCAGCCTACGAAAGCAAATGTCAATGTCGAATTTACATTGTGACTGTGTCATTACAGATGCCTGACTTACATTATAATATTTTAGTCTATATGTTTTATATTCTGTGGTTTTATATTTGCTTTAATGTGGACCCTGGACACAGATGCCATCTGCCATCATGCCACAGATGATGTAAATGTACATTATACATTGTACGATGTATCCTAGTTCTTAGTTTACTGATAAGTGTTATCAATAAACAAACGTCATTAATTTATCTTAATTTTTTTCTAAATAAAGTAATATAATCAAATGTAATATTTGATACTCTAATGTGTATTAAAATAAATTGCTTTTTAAATTTGTGAGCACAGTGATAAAAACATTGTCATTTATAAGTAGACAAATTGTAAAGTTTCTTAATAGTTTTGCTTAAACTCCTCCTCGACTATGTTAAAGAGAGGTAAAACTTAGTAATAAGACGTATCGATATTTAATTGAATTTGTTATCAAGTAATTAACATGTCTGAATCAGCGACTGATGCTGTGCATCCTCGTTTCGTAAAGAAACCCAATTTTTACAGTAAGGGTAGGGTGTTCTTTTTTAATATTTAATCTAATACATATTATTATTTTATACATATAATTAAAACTGGTACTGTGGCTCTAACTAACTAAACCGTAACTGTTTAAAGAACAATTAAAACAGCATGAGTTTTTATCTATCTTATTTATAATCTAAATTATATTTATAATTAAATTTGTGTACAAGTCTAAGCACAGTTTATATGGTATATAGCATTTTTTTAAGATAGTTTATTTGTAGCCAGTTTTAAAGTTTATCAAATCATAATATTGTGTTCCATAGATGTTCGTTACAATTTAAGTTAAGGTGCCTCTACTGTGTAAGGGATGAAAAGAGTCACTGTTATGTTTCCATATTCTAAATTCAAAAATCTGTAATTTTCTATCTGTTGGCAAATTTATTACATTTTAAATATTGAAACATTTACAAAGAATACACCTAAATATTTAAAGTAATTTTCTATACATTAACTTATAACCTTGGACAACAAAAAAACTATATGAATAGATAATTAAAATTCTTTCTCACACATTATGTATTTTTTATATATACATGTTGCATTATAATTGTTTCTTGTTTCAGGTTTTAAGATAGCGTTAGTGCAGCTGTCTGTTGGTCCGGATAAGGCTAAAAATGTGACACAAGCAATAAAAGAAATCCACAAGGCTAAAGCAAGCGGGGCTCATATTGTAGCTCTGCCCGAATGCTTTAACTCCCCTTATGGAACAAGTATAACTAAACATTTATTAAACATTCAATATTTTTTGGGCTGTTATTCCTAGCCATTAAAAATACTATTTATTAGAATAAAAATAAATTACTATTCAAATGATAGTTTCTTTGAATTATGACATTTATATTAACTTAATATGAAAAGATAGGCTTCCTTATCTTTTAGATAAAAAATATTGGTTGAATTGAGAAACCTCTTTTTTTGAAATTGTTTGATAAAAGAAACATAAAAGTCTTTCGTTCTAAAGTTTGGTCATCATAATTTTTAAGACTACTGTTCTAAACGACAATTTGGTGCTCGTCATTAATTTTTTTTAACAAAAAATATATCTAATTACATACATAATACATTTTTGATGTTAAGATTTTGTTTTTCATGTGAAATTGTTACTATGTTTAAACATAGTTTCACCTTTCATAGTGAATTTTTTTAATCAGATTTAATTTTATACTTCAGAATATTTCAATGAGTATGCAGAGGAAGTGCCATCGGGTGAGACAAGCAGAGCGTTGTCTAAAGCAGCAGCTGAAGCAGGGGTGTGTGTGGTGGGCGGGACCGTCCCAGAACGGTTTGGGGACAGACTGTACAATACTTGCACTGTATGGGATGGATCTGGAAAGTTACTCGCTCAACATAGAAAGGTTAGTTTGTAGAGACCACTACTAATGCAATCCGTCGTGTTGACTCGCCCTGAATTGCGCTCATTATAATAAATAATAATAAATAAATATTTCCCGGACATTTATACACAGGGCCATCTAGTTCCAAGCTAAGCCGAAGCTTGTGTTATGGCAACTAGATAACGGAAAAAATTGATATACATACTTTTATTTTGTAAATACATACATACAATACATAGCAACACCCAGATCTCAGAAAAATACAAATGTAAATTACAAATATATTTTTCCGTTGTGGGAATCGAAACCACGACCCTTCGCGCAGAAAGCAGTTGTGCCACTGCGCCAAGCGGTCGTCTAATCGATAATGTTCGAGACTTATATATAATATAGCATATATGCAACTTCTGGATATTAATTCTGTCTCTAAAATGTTTGTATTGATAATGATGACGTTTCACACTTTTTATGGTATTTTACATTTAAAGGTATCCCACAGTTTTACCCAACAACCACTAAAAATAGCTACCAAAGAAGTTTTTTTTAATAAGTTTCCTAATAATAAGCCAACAAACTCTTTATATAGGTAAAATAATTAATGAACATTGTACATTACAGATGCACTTATTCGATATAGATATACCCAATAAGATAACATTCAAGGAATCAGAAGTTTTAAGCCCTGGCAACCAGGTAACGACATTTGAGTATAATGGTGTCAAGATCGGTATCGGAATCTGTTATGATCTTCGATTCCAGGAATTAGCACACCTTATGGCGAAGGACGGTGAGTTTATTTTGCTTCTAAGTAATTATTCAACTAGGCTACATATAGTGACTTTTGAATTATCATAGTATTACAAATAATTAAATAAATAATAATAAATAAATATTTTCAGGACATTTATACACAGCGCCATCTAGTTCCAAGCTAAGCCGAAGCTTGTGTTATGGCAACTAAATAACGGAATAAATTACATATACATTACTTTTCTTTTGTAAATACATACATACAATACATAGCAACACCCAGACCCCAGAAAAATACAAATGTAAATTACAAATATATTTTTCCGGTGTGGGAATCGAACCCACGACCCTTCGCGCAGAAGGCAAGTGTATTACCTACTGCGCCAAGCGGTCGTCAAAAATAATATCTCTCATAAGTTAATTCTATCAGTATATAAAGTTATGAAATAACCATACCTGCATACTTCCCAATATCACCGACAGATCTTCAGCGTTGGGGCTGACAGTTTGCGACTGCACCACTTGTCCGTATTTCATTTGCACGTTCACCGAGTTTCTTGGGGAGTCCACGTCGTTGGGATCTGTCCAAAATAAATATATTTTTATTATACTAAAATATTTAATATATCAAAAGTAGAACTTAACTAACTACCGAGCAAATTAAAAAAAAAATATTTATCGATAAAAATCCACATTATTAGCATATTGACCAATAGGTCGTTTATTACGTGAGAACACATTCCAAGCGTCACAAATGTCGGCTTTTACAATAGAGAACAGGGAAAACATTTGTAACAAGAAGGAGTAGTAGTATCTATACTAATATATAAAGCTGAAGCGTTTGTTTGTTTGTTTGAACGCGCTAAACTCAGTAACTACATCGAATTGAAAAATTCTTTTTTTATTAAATAGACAATTTATCGAGGAAAGCTTTAGGCTACATAACATCACGCTGCGATTAATAGGAGCGAATAAATAATGGAAAAAGAAATGAAAGACGGGGACGAAGTCGCGAGTAACGGCTAGTTGTATATAAGCAAGTAACACTACCGATAGCTCGGAGGAAGCGTACGAGGTCCCGCGCGAGGTCCCAGCGCTCGTCGTGCAGCGCCGTGTCCAGCAGCTGCGTGGCCAGCTGCCGGCTCACTGTCGAACTTTCTAGATTCTGAACCAACGATAACACTCATTTTTTACTATTTTCTTCTTAAAACACTTTATTATACACTTAAAACGTACAATTAACAACATTCGACTACTCATTGTTTACTTTTTAAATATTATTATAAGAAAACGTACAACTATTTAACTTAGAATAAGTAGATAAGAATAAAATGACTATAACTAAAATCTAAATTAGTAAAGTCGGTCTTGATCTTAATAAGTAGCTTCTACTAGACAACCATTGCTTACTGAACTTGAGAGAAAATGACAGAAAGAGGAGTATTAAAAAGTATACCCGAGCACGAGAAAAGAGTATAATAAGTATTTTATAGTCGATTACTTTCTTTTCTTCGACCATTCATACCACACACTGTAAGACGGTCGCTGATTTTGTATCAAGCAGTTATTAGAATACCGGAAGACATATTACATGCAAAACTTTGGAAAGTCAACCACAACAAATAAAAAATCATATAGTTTTATCCTTTTCACACCATACATAACGAAAGAGAACGCTATATACATTTCAATTAGCAGGTATCTTATCAATGGGCCATAGCCCATAGTTAAGTCCATACCCATCAGTTCTGACTACGATACCTTTAATAGGTACTTTCTTAATAGGTAACTTCAGTGTTTGGACATAGACTAAAGACTTTTATTCATAGATTATGCACGATGGTCAATACAATAGACAATAGTTATACATGACATATGCCACTACTGATAACATTATTTAGTTATAAATTAACAATACCGACACGAATAAATAAATACTACTATGTATATTATATTATTATTAACACAGCTAATCTACTAAAAACAAAATTAAACATACCACATGTCGCTGAAAAACATTATTGACATACAAAATTAAGAAAACGTGTAATCATTATAGTCATCAATTAACCTTACCTAGGCTTACTAACTTTTTTAAATAAGCATATTTTGGAGAATAATTTTTCAATTTTTACCTGTAATATAATAAGGTAGGAAGCTGCCGTGTCCAACATTTTCCTCTGCAAGCATTCCTGGAACAGTTCCTTGGGTTTCCCGGCCGCTGAGAACAAATACGCCCACAGTGCGATCTCAGTTTTCCTCGCACATTGAACCACCGTCTGAAAAATAACGTCAATATTTCAGAATCTTTAAAACAAAAAATAAAACATGATGAGAAACCTCTTTTTAAGTCGGTAAAAAATATTGAATTTGAAAAATGTGCGATTGCGTCTCTTTTTGACTTGATCCACAAGATAAACCTTAATATTTAGCAAGAGTATTGTATTATATATTATATAGTAGTAAAACTAACAATTAAACAGCTATAGTGGTATATTAACACATCTTCTCTCCCGATATCGATTGAAGTTTATGTGTGGGGTTATATACGTATAAGTGAGTGCGTGCGTACGTGCGTGCGTGCGTGCGTGCGTTCTTGCGTGCGTGCGTGTGTGCCTGTGTGCGTGTGTGTGAATGTAACGTTGTAAGGGTTTGTGGGGTTACGTGTATGTGTGTGTTCAAGTATCTTGGTGCCGCTGTGTGAGTGTATGTGAGTGTATGAAAGGCTATGTGCTCTTGTTACTTACCTCCAAGTAAACGGGAAACTCGTGTACGAATTCGATAACACTGGGCAACTGCGCGTCCGGTATCGGTTCTTTGCTCGTTGCCTCCTCTTCTAACACCTGTAATTATTATTTACTAGTAAGATAACAATATACTTCTAGTTAAAACTAAAATTTAACTTCATTGTGTGCACATGTGTAGTGCAATATTTAAAACTGCTTATTCATTTGTCAAAACAAGTAATATTTAATAATTTTAAACTTCACATTAAAGGTTTGCGAATTTCAATTATTTGATCTTATACTTAGTAACACCAAGCCGCAAATTAATACAATTGAATAAAATAAGCTATTAAGCAATTGAATAAATATTGAATTCAATAATGTTTACATTTAATTCAATGCATGTTTGATACTATATATAGCTAAGGCTTCATTTCTGACCTATCCTTGAGAACATGTTCCCATGAAGGAATACGTAACACTGACCTCATGTAGCAGTAGCTCAAGGGAATGCGGGAAGTATGGTAAGGCAGCACACGAGCGTGCAATCTCCCACGCGTGGTAGCCCAAGTTGCGTCTTAGCAGTTGCCGCAGAATCTGATGCAGGTACACTTGGCTCTGGGAAAGAAACACACTTTGATAGTAACGGGATAGCAACGATAATATTTTATCATACACCTTACCATTTAGAAACAGGCGTTTATAGATTGACACAGACAGACGGCAAAATTATTTTATATTTATTTTGCGATATCGTAATGCATTGGACAAAGCAGATTGTGCGGCTGCTAGGACATGTCTGTATTGATCTATATTTTTAGTTTTCACCTTCATAAATATCACAATGTGATTTGAGTGAATAAATTATTTTCATTTTTCATTTTTTAAAGCCAGCAACTCTCTCCAGAGAAGTTAAGCTCGGCGTTTATAGGCGGCGATGACCGCTTTCTATCAGCAGGCTCGCCTGCTCGTTTTTTGACAGATTAAACAAAATTTATATCTTACTGAAAGGGTAAGAGCATAACCGAATCCATAAGCTGATTGTCTAAATATTTTTAACAAGTTATAATAATCGTCAAAAAAGTTTAGCGATTGACGAGAATAGCTGCGCATCGGTAGGAACGCGCTCGTGGGTGCGAGAAAGACAACACGACTGTGACAACCAATCAACGCTCGCGCACATGACGATCACGCGCTGACGGTTACTATACTAGAACTTACCGTCCTATTGATGACGCAGAAGGGTAGAGAGAAAATCGAGTTGGAGTCGGACGTGTACAAAGTGGTGTCATTTTCTGCGCCCAACAGGATGGCATCGTCAAATAGAATCGCTGCAAGAGAAACATATAATTTAGTCATTTTACAGCACAACTTATAAAAAACTATAGAGTACTAGCTGTGTTCCCGTTCCCGGGGCAATAACGGGATGTTTGCTATTCTCCCTCTACATACAAACCTTTACTAGACTTCTGCGTATAATTCAAAATCAGCCAAATCGGTAAAAGCGTTGTTGAATTAAAACATTAAATGCTAATATTATAAAGAGGAAAGATTTGTATATTTGTATGTAACGAATAAACACAAAAAGTACTGGACAATTTTAATCATTATTTTCATGTCATTAAAAAGCTGCATTATCACTGAGGAACATAGGCTATATTTAGTACTATGTCATATACATATTGTCTCGTTTTACTAACTGAGTGGGTATATGTTCAAATGGAAGGGCAGCATGATCCTCTTGGCCATGAAGGTGTGGCGGGAGGTGTCGGGTCGTCGGAAGGCGTCGCGCGGCAGGAGCGGCAACCACACGCGGGCGCCGAGCGCGCCGCACCACAACCACAGCGCGCGCGATAGCTGCGTGTGCGCGCCCGCGCCGCTGCCGCACGACCACACGCTCTCCACGCACGACGCGAGCACTGTTGCCGGCAGGCAGCTGTATGCCTGTGTTTATAATAATAATTATATTTCAGGACATTTATACACAGCGCCATCTAGTTCCTAAGCTAAGCAGTAGCTTGTGTTATGGCAACTAGATAACGAAATAAATTACATATACATACTTTTCTATTGTAAATATATACATACAATACATTGCAACACCCGAGCCCAGAAGAAAAAAAATGTAAATTTCAAAATATTTTTTTCCGGTGTGGGGATCGAACCCACGACCAGCAGTTATGCTACCATTGCGACAAGTGTCGATTATAAAATTTACATACAATACAAGTAAAATTTAATTAGAATTTTTGGATGATTGACTATAATATTATGTAGTTTATAGAATTACTACCACGCTACTAATCATTACTAGTAGTCATTACAGTTATGAGAGGAAATAAATATAAATAAAATAAAGGTGTTAGAATCCTAATCCTAACAATATTTGAGAAAAAAACACTTGTTAATTCGTTAACAAGAGCTTGTGATAGGAGAAAATATAATTTAATGGGTAATTTGAGTAACCATATTGTTTGTAAACAATTATTGTTAATTCATACTTATAAACGAACTCTTTTCTTACACCACGTGCATACACACGTGCGTGTTTCACGCATCGACTGTTTTACCAAATATTCTTTGTTATGCAAGTTTATTCAATATCAATATCAATTTAGGAAAGAGTATATTAAGCATAAAAATATTCATACCGAGCTTTCATACAAAAATGAATTACATCTCTTAATATGAGATAGGATAGGAGTGAATTGGGAAAATAAACCAATTGCATGCAACAATGGCATCTGCACTTCTTAAATTTTGTTACATTAAAAATTATTAGTCGTTTAAAAGGACCTTTTGTTAATTAGTATCAATAACATATTATATAAAATATGATTAAATTTAAATTACAAACAATACAAAATGTACACAAAACTTAATTAAAATAAAACGCAATTGAATAAAATTTACTCATGCATATTGAAATTTAATTCAATGCGTGAATGATAGAATATTCAAAATAACCAAAGTGTAGATTGGCTTGTTGCATCAAAACTAGCACGCTCCATTTCTCATAGTCGAGCCAATTACATATTATATAAAAGAAAAATTCATCAATTACTTATGAATTTTTTTGTGCAAATATTAATATATCGCCCTACTGCGCCGGTCTAAATACTTGGAGCCGATTCCAGTATTTCCAATACACGTTTTCATCCATTGAAGGTTCTGTGCAAATGAGGATGGCTGACGAAACTGACTTGATCGGTCTTTCAGTCCACTGTGGAAATCGCATAATTTAGAGATGGTCTAGTACACGTATAAAACAGTCGAATTTTTATGGACGATATCAGTTTTGTCTTGCACATTGACTTGGTAAACATGAAGTGCATCATCGCGGTGAGTGTTCTATAATCGCTAGTCTGATTTGAATATGCTTTTACAGGATCTAACCCGTTATAGTAGGAACTAAAACTCATTATTTTTTTAAAAAATTGAACCAAACTACTTTAATATAATTGAATTACTTTAATGTTTAAGCTATCTGCGCGGTTTGGACTCTAAAAGTAACGTTAAACAGCTTATGACACTCAACAATATCAAAATGTACTTGTAGTAAAAACTCGTGGAACTACTGTCTCGAGATGAGCGAATAAAACTAACAAACTTTTCATTATAACATATCAATATAAATAAATGATTATGTTTTATAAAAGCGTACATAAACCGTCAGCTTTTAACAAATACTTTGTTTTTCAGATAACGTGCCTCTTGGCTCTATCAGTTCCCACAAGAGCCTATGGAGATGGCTATCTCGCTGCGGGTCATGGCGGTGACTACTATGTTAGTTAATTAATCCATTTATTTTTATACTACAAACTATAACTTCCAATAATTTTACATGATATAGATACGAATAGATTCATACTTTATTCGTTTATGTAAGATTTTATCAATTTATGAATTATACGTTACAGTCCTACCCGAGCTACGCTTTCGACTACTCTGTGAGCGATCCCCACACTCATGATAACAAGAACCAATGGGAGAGACGCGATGGTGACGCTGTTGTCGGTACGTAGCCCCACATTAACAACACGCCTTATAAAATTTTATATAAACAGAAACGGAAAGCTTGAAACCTATTGTTTAAATTTCAGGAGGATTCTCGTTCGTCGAGCCCGGTGGCAGTATTCGTATAGTGGAATACCGCGCAGATCACAACGGTTTCGTGAACACGGTTCTGAGGCGTATCGGGCCCAAGGTACACCCTGGCGGTGCAGTATCCCAGATTTCAATTGAGAAGCCAGCTGGTCCTATCCTCGGATACCACGCAGCACCGATAGCTGCCCCAGTGGCGCTGCCAGCCCCTGTGGCAGTACCGGCCCCAGTTGCTGTAGCAGAACCCGTCGCTGTAGCAGCACCCGTTGCTGTCGAGAACTACTACTCAGCCCCGCTACCCTACCTAAACGGGCTCCACGGTTGGGGCCACGGTGGACTCGGCCTTCATCATTAAGTCATAAATAAATCAAAACGGACCAGTTTCGTATCTTCGTAAAATGGCGTCCTTTTAGTTTACGTTTGTGATTTATTGTAACGGCTACAAATGTTGCGTAGGATATTTATCGCATTGATAAATAACAAAAGTTAATAGAGACAATACGATTAAAGCAATAACCACTATGTGGTAACCAGTTAATTGTTTTATTTGACGACTTTGCTTGCTGGATGGGTAATGCGAGCAGGTAGAAAAGTACATTTACTGGTGATTAAAAAGACAGTCTAATTCAATTCACTATAGCTACGTTATAGCCTAAAGAAAATTAAAGTTGAACTGTAAATTGATAATTAATACCTATTCAACAAAAAAATAATCGTTCAAATTGGTTTATAATCGGCGGAGATATTGCGTATAAAAAATTTCATCTCAAATTTTCACCCTTGGAGGTTGTTTTTTTAAAACTAAAGTTTTTAAACTAAATTTTACCCTTTTTTAATTAAACCCTTTTAACGTACCTAAACGCCGAAAAAAAATTTGTTCAAATCGGTTCATAATTGGCGGAGTTATCGCATAACAAACATAGAAAAAACATGCGGGTCGAATTGAGAACCTCCTCCTTTTTTGAAGTCGGTTGAAAATACATTTTTAATATACTAAGAATGTAAACAGTTTGAGCAAAACTCATAATGACAAAATGCACAAACAATATATGTATATGGAGTAACCTGATTAATATTGATAGAACGAGTAAGTAATTACAATTTGTATTACAATTGCGTTACTTTTACACACTTCAACGCATTCGTTACATTTATACTAATAACATTGCCTAAAAGCACAATTGTGTGTCCACAATAGTAGCTCACTGACTACATAAGCCTTCCGGCTAACGTAGCGTAGGCGTAAAGAGTTCCGTCTTTGACTATTCTCACTAAAAATGGAGATGAATAAATCATTTCTTGTTTATATTATACAGAAAATGTATTGGCTGAATTAACATGTCGGAAAAATTAAAAGCAAAAGGAACTGCACTTCAAAACGCAATAAAATCTGTTTTTTTTTGTATGAAGAACACTACCGATAATGTTGATACATTATTATAACTTTGTTTTGTAGCCGATAAAGCTGAAAAGGACAGGGCATATGTCCTTCCTTTAAACTAGAGGAGAATCTCTGGCCAGTAGAACAAATGACTGGCTGTCGTTAGGACCCATTGGTGGATGTCAAGAAGTTGTATATAAGTCTCTAATAAATATCATAACTGATTCCTGACTTCTCTTCTCGACTATCTTACTGTAATGAACACAAATTCGAATGCGTTTAGTTTGGCGACTGTCCATTAGCGCAAAGCGGGAGCTTTTCATTGGGGAACCAGTTGCCTACGATAGCATAAAAAATTTCTAAGAAGATTTCAACTTCAAATAGTTCTGCTCTAGAAAGACGTAATTTATTTGGACTAAACAGCATCGTTTAAGAATCTTTAATTAAATTATTCTATGAATAATTTAAATGTAACTCTAATTTATTTGAAGTAAGGCGAGCGACGAAAAGCGAGAATTAAGGCGAGCTCTAGACCTGTAACTAAATAAACGTTAATGTAATGGTAATCGTTAATGGTACTTTGTAAAATATTATTTGGGGTTCAATTGTCATCTAAATTTTAGATATTAACTATACGTGAGATCGCCAAAATACATCGTCAAAAACATTATTCAAAAGATGCAGACGATTACTGAAAGACAGTTAAAAAATTAAATATTGTTTAACAAAAATAAACCGACGTCAAACTGCAACGTAAAACGCAGTAAACTAATTTGTTTTTCACAAAGTATTACCTACGTGTTTTCAT
>DWAJ01003144.1:0-15466 GCA_018238005.1 Eurema mandarina
GGTGGGTGTGGGCATGGTGTTTCAGGTTCTGTGCCATTGCAGGGGGGGTTGGGGCGAGGTTGTTCGGGTTCCGTGCCATTGCATGGAGGGTTGGGGCAAGGTTGTTCGGGTTCCGTGCCATTGCAGGGTGGGTTGGGGCATGGTTGTTCAGGCTCTGTCCCATTGCAGGGAAGTTCAGGTTCTACGCATGGAGGGCAACAGCACGGTGGCTCTGGTTCAGGGTCGACCTCACCGGGAATGCAATTGGCTATGTGCGGCCACTCGCATCGCTGAAAAAACGAAAATAAACTTGAAATATTTCTTCCACTTACTACTTTAATCTAAATAATAGTAATGTCATAATGTAAGGAGGTAAATTAAATTCTGAGATATAAAAACTAAGGCTAATGCTGTGTATTCATATATTTTTGTGTGTGTTTGTTTTTTTATTCTATGTTAAAATTCTTTGTTTCGTTTTTCGTGCCTTTCTGTGTATTGCGTTTCATTGAATTAAGTTTTAGTCTATTACCAAATTCTTTACAGTTTTAGGTGAGAAATTTCAGGACGAATATGAGATAATTTTACTCGTAGTTTCGAATTTACCAAAATTTATTCACTGATTTAGGCATTCAACGTGATAGAAGTATCAAGTTGTATTACCTGCAGTTCATAGCTGAAGTGTGTTCCCGGCGCGCATGGCATCGCAACTTTATTGCCATGTACGCACTGGTAGAACTTCTCGCAGTCAGGGTGAGGGAGCAGCTTCTCAATCCTGTAGTCTTCAGGACAACCGTTTGGCAGCCAGACAATATCATCACCCTCTGGGATTGGATTACTAGGAGGGGTTTCAGCAGGTGGGTTGGTCACACCAGGTGGACGTTCGGTGATCTCACCTGGAGTGCAGTTAGCTACCTCTGGCCAATCACATCGCTGGAACACAATTTGGATTTTATATATGTAAATAAATAATTTTTTTCATCCCGGTCCCTAAATATCTAAGCACCTTTAATTTTTTGTCATTAGATAAATAATATAATTATATTTTCCCCCAACACTATAAAGTGCATGTCTTTAAAAAAGATAACGTGATGGGCTTAAAAAGAACAAGAATAAAAAATCTGCGCTGTAACGAAGTCTACACTTAATAAATCGGTCTTTATTCATTAAATGGGCCGTATCCTTGAGGCTGCTTTTATTTTAATAATATGGTTCTTAGCTTTGCGATGGTTTATAGGAAGATTATTAGACGACTAATTAAATAATAAGATTACTTCCAGACGCTATTTTTTAAGACAGTACCGTCTAGTACAGTACTAGTTCCGCGCTAAGCAGAGCTTATGTTATGGCAACTAGATAACCAAAAAAAATAACATGCACAGCAACATCCACACTCCAGAAAAATATAAATGTTAATTTCAAATGTCTTTTTAATTATGGGGACCGACCCACATTACTTGGCTTAGAAAGATATATAATATATATCATAATAATAATTTAGGTACCTGTAGTTCATAACTGAAGTGGGTACCACCAGGTGCGCAAGGCATCTCAACCTTCTCACCATGGACGCATTGGTAGAACTTAGTGCAGTCAGGATGGGGCAAAAGTTTGTCCACATGTGTGGAGTCTGACGGGCAACCGTTCTCCAACCAAATTACTTCTGGGGGTTCCGTGGTGACAGGGGGGGCTTGTGAGCTCGTTTCAGGGGCAGGAGGACAGACACAGCGACTGTGACTTTCTGGTAGAGAAAATCCAGCGACGATCGTCCCGTCTTTGTTAAAGCAGTCAGAGTCACATGGTTGGACGCAGTTCTGGAAAATAAAACGAATAAGTTTTAAACTTAAATTACGTATCAAAAATGGGTTATGTTACATTGTCTACTTCTGATTTTTTGTCATTATTTATTTACTTTTTTTATTTTCTTAATGTAATCTTGTGTATTGTTTTAATGAATGTGTCTTTCTATCTTTAAATGAGCATTCTTTAAGTTTGGACTACATATGATTGCAACAGCGTTTAGCATCGTTTGATTCAAATATACCAATGTAAGTGAATTTAATAATGAATTTTTACCCGTGTAGTATCTCCTACCGTGTCAATTCCGGGATATAAAGTACGAGTATCCCATATGTTCATTTATGGTCTAATGTACCTTCACTTGAAACTTCAGCCAGATTCTTTTATTAGTTTTTGAAATAATATAAGGCATAACAGAGCAGAGCCACGCATGAGCTCGCACCGTTGTAGTACCATCATTCCACAGAAACTGTATTTCTTTCAGCAAGTGGAGGCCCTTTCCAACTTCCTTTATACCATCTTCAAGGATTCTAGCTTTGCGATGGTCCATTGGATAAGGTGGTCTTTTACCAACAGGCAACCCTGGTTGTGTGTCAAAACTTAACCATTACTTACTTGTTTGTTAAATGAAAACAGGTTGTCTGGTGGACAGCTCAGAGCAATAGCCGACTTCCTCCCAGACGCACAGATGTAGTACTTTGAGCAGTCGCTTTCGTGACTTAAGAGGAGTTGTCCCTCGGCCGGACATTCCACCTGAGGGCGTCCATAGGCCAGGCCTACGACGGCCAGCAGTACGAGAGATTCTGAAATTGAGAATTTTGTTAGGATAGCCAGTAGGTATAATATACTAGCTGGCCCAACGCGACTTCGTTCACGCTGTATCTATTCTACCCAAAAGCTACCCTACACCTACCATTTTTTTGCTTAAAAACCAACCTCGTACATCCAGGAATATTGTAAAAAAATAATTAGTGAAATCGGTCCAGCCGTGACCAAGGTAAAAAGGGATTCATTTATTCATAGATTATAGCGAAAATGAACCTCGTATCACTCTGCACCCTTGCTATTATTATCAACCTCACTTTCTCGTGTTTAAAATCGACCCTAAATTTATTATGGCACTGTCTAATATATATTTATAATGCTAATACTTTTCAGATTCAAGTAGACACAACTACCCCCCTTTTTATATATTTATTAATTTATTTATTCATTGCTGTTTAAGAAATGACTTCTTGTAGTAACTAATTGTAACAAAACAAAAGGACAATACAAAATGCACATTCCAGGTATAGTACGCGTCATTTATGTTTAGCGATTGACGAGAATAGCTGCGCATCGGTAGAATCGCGCTCGTAATTGACGTATTAGTGCGAGAAAAACAACACGACTGGGACCACCAATCAACGCTCGCGCACATGAAGATCACGCGCCCCGCGCGCCGCGCCGCTACCGCGATACCTTATTTTTGACTTCTGCGCAGGTTTCGTTCAGCGCTAAAGATTCGTGACGCGTACTATAACTGCCTTATGTGCGAGCTGCCAGCCCTAGAATGAAAGCTTTCATATAGAGTATTAAATATGTCTGTCTACGGATATATTTTACATATACTACATATGGAGGCAATTGTCTTTTAATATGTATTGTTAATTTTGATTCAGAATAATAGTAAATTACATATATTAAGGATCTAAGACGTCTGGTTAATATATATGTATAAAAGATAATTCAAGCAATGAAACAGACTCAAGATAACATTATTAACCCACTATCAAAGCTTCAACTAGGTAAATGCAGGCCGCGTGCCTCAATGTAAATCGCCATACGATTAAGATCGATAGAATCTATTTCTCTATCCCCAGTGCGTTTTTGTTCTAAACATGTTTAATTGGTGCGCGCTAATCGTCGCATTAATATTGTATGAGGTGCGCAGGCGCCGGCGCGACGACGGACGCTCGGTGCCGACGTCACGAGCCTAACAGAAAAAGTGACATTGCAATACCCAACTATAAACCTGATATCGAGAGTTAGAAGAATTGATAGAAATTGCTATTTGATAAAGACACGTGCCGTTTTCAGCGCAGGCGCCTATATAATGTCTTAGTCGTTTTATTGACTGTAATGGAACTTATTGCATGGAAAAATCAGTATGGCACATTCATCGCTTCCTTCACCTATTACTAAGAGTTAAATATACGAGAGACTTATTGCTGTAAGTGAATCGCCGGAATGCTTTCCTGCGAGCATCAATTAAATTGAACCGATTTACGATCGACATACACGCGCATATATCACGGCCAATATCCATGTATCATTAAGACGTTTTCGTGCGGCGAGATCGGGCGATGTCGCCACGATTTATTGCGACGACGACGCGAACCCGACACCAAAATAGGCGATACGGGAGCCATTTTTAAAGTTCACGCATGTAACATTGTCACCCGGCTGATATATTGTGGCAATTACGCGAAAAATCAAGATTTAATTGATACAATATTCGTTCGAGATATTCGGTCGGACGAGGAAGGAATTTTAACCAGTGACGAGAGGCTTGTTAGCGGGCAGGAGACGCGAAGTACATTGCATTGTCTTAAGTGATTCATTCCGTGTTCCTCCTCTTTCCGTGTTCGAATGTTGGAATGGGAATGTTTGTTTGTCCAAGTGCATGCACTGTTTATCCGTTCGGGTTAATGAATGCGCTAAGGTGTTATATATCCTTTTATTTGACTCTGTTGAAAGTTCTGATTGCATTTTGAATTGAAGACGAACATTCCTTGCTATAGAGACAGTTTTACAGACAGGTGATAAAACGGTTTGCTGATAGGTACATTACAATGCCAACTTGGGCGCCAAGCAAAACAAAGAGGCAAGCGATTATTATATAATTGTAGTGGCAAATACGTCTCATTCCCGCAATGGTGATGCATTATGCATTTGTTGGTTATCTAGCGCAAAATGTGTCGCCGCCACGTCGCGTCGCCATTAGGGCTGACTCGACTTCTGAGTAGCGGTAATCAATCGTATGGGTTGTTCAAATGTTTGGGTTTCAGCTTTTTAACCAACTATATTGATGATGTACTTGCATAGAAAATTCTTCAATAGGTTTGGTTCAGTTACAGAGGGCGTTATTTAAAATAACAATGCGAATAAAAATATTTTTTTAGATATTGTGGGTGTTTAACAGAATATAATATATTAAAGTATATGATCAAAAAAAAATTATCTGAGATCCTTAATTATCTTCATTGCCTATCGCAAACAACGCCTGACTAGATTGCAGAAGAGTCTACGGTATTGTGCAAGGGTGGACAATTGTTAAAAATCATGTGTAATGTAAATGTAACCTAATGTCCCCAAGATGGCACTGTACCCACTTGAACATATTTCTAAAAAAAACTCGCCCATACCTGGCAACCCTAACGTGATAATGTCACAATAGCAACTGACAGATCTCATAATGGTCCTCATATTATGGCAATCTCTTAATTATGTCGGCATGCGGATTAGAATTTATTGTGGCCATTTTTGTAGCGCGTAGGTTTGTAATACAAAGCAGTTGACAGGACGTAAGATTAATGTTGTTTGTTTAATAGGTACCTAGGTACCTAGTGTTTACTTTGTGATAAAAAACAGTATTAACATAATCCTTAATGTAATAGAGTCGGTACTTGCGTTGTTTTAATTATAAATGTAAGCTTAGCTAAGCTAAGCTAATAAATGATAATATGTAATGACGGAATATTTTGTAAGTTTTGATTTTCGTAAAGATTATCGTATGTTCTTTTTAAGTTATATTTTAAAAATGGATAGTATTCCTGCTTGCTTAGTAATTAAATTATTGATATTTTTAATAAAGTTATTAATTTAACTAGAGGAATGTAATCCGATCTTATTGTATGGCCCTAACTTATAATGGTTCACCCATAGAAGTATCAGTGTATAATCTTTTGTAATACCTAAAACATGTTTGTACACAAGTATCGCGGGCATCTCGCGACGGGTGAAAAGTGCTTCACAGGTCAACACTACACAGCCACACCTCTAGAGCCCTTTGGGGCCTCTTGGGCCCTCTCGAGGTAGAACTGTTGTGGAATGCATTGAAACTGCGGGCCTATAGTTGTAGGTGACGAATGAAGTTTTCAAGTAACTGGGGTTGGTACATAGTACATACTGCTACAATAGTGTTGTATTTGAACATGATTGTGTGGAGAAGGTTGGCGTTAAGGCTTTGTAGTTTGCGATTTTGGTATGTTTTATAGCAAGCATTGGGTGCTAAAATTTTCTCTACGTAATTATTGTCAAAGGTAACTCTTTATCTTCTATAGGATTGAAAAGATAATAGACTTTAAAATAGGATGGAATATAATATACTATAGTATATAAAAGAAACGTAGAATGTTCGAAGTAAGTAAAAAAAATATCTCAAGATATATAGTTATTATAGTGCTAAGACCATGACGATGGTTATGACTATCAAGAAAACCTAGTGTTTATTTCATCGAAATACTATAGCCCAGTTTGTTGGGATAATATTATAATCTTTAATTAAAAAAATATCATTCCTTGTAGTTTATTCCTTCTACTGATGATAAACGTATCGTATTTAATATAAAATTTTATAAGCCTTTCAATTCTTCAAGACGTGTTAAAGTAACATCTTAACCCCCGAGTGCGGATCGTGGGCTGTTTACACACGCCAAGGGTTATCGAGAACGATTCGCATCGAGAGCCCTCTTGACACCGTGCTCTGGTTCACTGAGCGCTCTCCACGCGTCTTTAAGCACAATTATCTTAGCTTGCCAGTCGTTTTATTGTCTTAAGTTTGAGTGCTTCTAAGCTATGTGTGTATCAATAAAATGGCCCGAGGTTATTTTGTTTTCGGTAGTGAATTGTTTAAGACACTAAAAAAATGATTAAATCTTTTTTCTTAAGAAAAAATAAACTATCTGTATGTAAGGTGTAAACAGTTATGTCTATGTTAAATGTTGATTCAGGTTCAAACGCTAACCCGAAACGGATGCGAACGTCTTGTTAGCAATATTACAGGTTACACGAGGTGGCCGAATGTACCCGCGGGCGTTTGACTAGCCGCCGCCGCAGCGAGGGTCACACGAAGGGTTAAGGGACCTTTCCCACGTAACCGTTTGCACGTTACATTGTAAATAAAATGTTGATGGTCTTTTTATATATTAGTCAGTCATTAGAGAGATGATAAAATTAGAAATCTTGCAGAATATCACTATAAATAGAGTTTTATTAAGGTTTTACGATACAATTATGTTCAATTAAATATTATATCAGATTGCGTATATATTAGATGCCGGATAGATTAGCACCAATTAGAATTTTCTAGACAATTTCAATTTTATTATAACTAGATTTATAATATACGACTTGAAGGGGACTAGGCGGTGCTAATTAATTAAAAAAAAACCTCGACAAAACATTGCAATCAACAATCGCTTCTCATTCCATACAACCTTTAAAGGTTCACTACCCCTGCATTTTTGTACAATACGCATATAAACAACACAGGCTGGTGTAGTCAACCTTTTGTATTTTGGTTTATAAAGTAATAAATGTTGTCTGCGACCTTGGTCGACCTTGGCCGGCGCCAAGACATGTCAAATAGAGGCGAGGGCGCCGCCGCGGTGACGGCGCGCTTTTACGAACTGAAGCTCTTTTATATCTGCGGTCAGTTCATTATCGGTACTGATGATAGATGGATTTAATGCTAATAAAGCTGAAAAGTCGCCTGCGTATGTCACGTATTCAGTTTCCTTGTTATGAGGTTATGAGGAATGTATGAGAATTCCTACCACAGAATGGCGTCCGATTGACGTACGGAATGATGAAGCGTTAAACTTTCCCTATGCCAATAGGGAGTGATTTATATAAGGTTTATACCCATAAGTATGTACACGATTGTTTTTGATAAGAATGGGAGTAGAGACATTTTCCTAATTGTTAAGATACTGCCAAAAAACTTCGGTGAGGATCAATATTAAGTGCCTCACTAATACGTTGCTGACTTGTATAATAGGGAAAAAAATTGTGACAGAAGAAAATAAACGACATGATAATAGACTACTATCCTACAGTGCTCCGCTAATGTAACGCTTGATATATTGATATTTCTAATGGGGTACTACGTGCGCGAGCGCCAAAATCAGCCTGACGTCACAGGCCATAAAATTATTCCACAATACGTGGAATCCTGTCCACCAGCATCGATTCATCCGTTTCCGTATCTAAACACGGGCTATTTAACAACGGCCCATAATAAATCGTAAGCGGCAAGCAAATGATGTTCGGTTGTGTGCGCGACGTTATCGGCCTCTAAAGTCTAAACGCGAATAGGGACAGGCTCTAAGGTGCCCCGGACGTTTGAATACTATCGGCGAAGAGGCCGCTCGTTTGTGAATTGTGCTCTACTATCCATTTATTGGTCTTTATAATTATAATACTACTAATATTATAAATGTGAGAGTTAGTGAGAATGTATGTATGGATGTATGTTTGTTAGTCTTTCACACAAAAACGACTGGACCGATTCAGTTGAAATTTGGTATGTAGATAGGTGATACCCTGGATTAACACATAGGATACGTTTTATCCCGGTATTACTGGAGCGGGAACTACGCGGGTAAAACCGCGGGGCACAGGTAGTGCGTATATTGATGAGTGTGTGTGTGTGCGCTGTGTAAGTGTGTAGATTGTTTAGAAATTGTATGGAGTGTACGCGCGTGCGGATAGCCATTGTAAAGAGCATGCCCTTTTCAGCAATTACGGAAGTTATAGAAACACGTTAATTCATAATGATATAAAAAGGAGCTCAGTTTTGATATTAATTAGATGTCACCTGCTTTTTTTCTATTGTGATGATGTAGTAGTAGTAGTAGTAGTGTAGTGAACGGTAAAATTGTAGGCAATTGGAGACCAATGTGGCCTATCGGATATGACCAAAGCTTAATTTCGTTAATTTTAATCCTTACTTAAAACTACTCACTTATATATATTAAAGTAAGGATGTATGTTAAGCGTTTACGCAAAATACTACTCGACCGATGATCATGAAATTTTGTATACATAATCTAGGAGATAGGTATTAATAAATCAACATAGGGTGATGTCTATTTTCGATATTTATCTAGTTGATTCAATGCGAACGAAGACACGTGTAAAGTTAGTGTATTCTATTACAAAAGAGAAACTAACCCAAGCAAAAGCTCATTCATTCCCTTCATTACAATTAACTTAATTTTCAGCTCAAATTACGTTTTAGAGGAAGAAAATTTAGATTTTAAAGTAAAACTCGCGCGCCTCAGAGCTTCATTATATAATTTTGTGATTGTACAATCACAGGAATTGCAGGAATAAATTGTGTATAAATTGCATAGTTTATTAAATTTGCTGAGAGAACAATTACAAATGTAATAGACTATCCATGTTACTACTAGACTAATAAAATACATTTAAGAGATGCTTAAAAGGTCGCTACAAGCTATTTTACTTCCTTCTCTTAGATGCAAATACTGCTGAATGATTTACGATAAAATTTGTCAAGTATATATTAATTAGATCATAGATTAATACATTTTTAATCCGATATTGTCACGTCAATGAAAATTACTCTGTAAAATCGCAAGGAGCGCTCAAAATTTATTATATTTGTTAGATATTTCATTAAGATGTTTGCAGTTTTCTAGACATGAGGTTAATAGTTATCGTTGTATATTGGCAAAAATTACTCTCTGGCTGCTATCTTTATATTTTTTATTGTACAAAATATTCTCAACTAACGTTGCCACTCGCCAGCCATTCATAGGACATTAGCATTGATGTGAACAAATACGCATAGAATGCAGTGAACAGGTCAAAACTCAACTGGTCGCTCTTATGAATGGGACTCTTTATAGTCGAGTTGTGAATGGCTCGCTAGATGTGATGTCACCAGTCACTAATTACGTGTTATCGTGATGGAAATCCCTATGGCAATAGACATTTTGGTGAACTATATTAATTAAAAAAAAGGTTGTGTGTGACTTGACTTGGTTGTATAATTGGTTTTTATTAAATATTATAAAGTAGTATTCTTGAGCATGATAGCGTGATATTATAAATAATTTAAAAATGGATTTTGAAGTCTTGTAAACAAGGGAGTTCTTTATGACATTTGTTCAATTGACGACCCGACCTACATGAACTTTCGCCTGATTTTTTCTCGTTAAAGTCTTCATTATATATTCTATTCTATTCAGATTATAATTTGAGCATGCGTTTGTATTAAAATTAGTATTATAAGAATTAGTGGATTCAGATTTCTTAATGATTAGTTAAGTCAGCAATTAAGGCCTATTACATACAAATTGATTCAAATTTTGTTACGACATAACAAGGTGACCAAAGGAAAAACGACCAACCAGTGGTTATTTCATAAAATACAGACAGCTCAATAATTTTGCATACTATATGTCAAAGTGACCAATAAGTCAACGACATTTTAAACACCGTAAACCATTTATTTTTTCCTTATGGACGTCCTTTATCGAATGACCTGTCGATATTATTGCGTTTTCATTAAAAGAATTATTGAGATGTAATCGTTGGGGTTGCAAAAATATATAAAATATTCGCGTACACGATTTTTCAGCGTGGAACATAAATAACTTAATTAAGCGCTGTCGAACGAAAATAATTGTGTATTTAAAAGTCGTTTAATTTACAATGGATTCGAGTCATTTTTAACGCGATCCCGCCATATGAGGCGCGCTTAAACATTCCACGTGACACGCGACGCCCAATGCGGAGATTAATGCTATCAGGATATATAATTGGTTCCAACTAGTCAGCGCTAAGAAATTCAATTACCATATCGGTTAGTTAGAAATAAAGAATTTTTCCAAATAGAGTGAGACTCAGACCACCGTAGTGGTGGATAATTGTTCGTATGTCTCTGTCGTGTGGATGGGTTTTGTATGAGTGGGAGGGAGATGGGTGTGCTGTTGGTGATGTGAAAAGTGTTAATAAAGAGCGAGTATCGAGCGTGGTGTAATGGTGTTCAATCAGTTCGCGATGGGAGCTAATTGAGTGCGTGATTAGAGGCGCCGCTCGCACAGTGGAGGTCTTTGTTCGCTACAAACTGTTACAGTCGAATGTTGGCACCTTTGTAGCCTAATTTTCTTATTGTTGGCATTTTCATGTAGTATATGAGTCTTTTTGTTCTATAAAAAGATGGAAGACTTGAGGAATACATAATATGTAATAAAATCTTTTTGTACGTATTTTTATAGGATACGAAGAGGAAATCTTCAAAACTTTATATTAAACGTTATTGGGTCGCTAACCCACCCCGGCTCCGCTCGTATATTTTATGATGTAGCTTACATCCTTTTACATCCTGTTACCGTCCATTACATCCTATCTTTTAAGTAAGATCAAACCGTACGCAGTGTGCAAATTAATAATTAAAATTGGTTTAGTACTTTAAGAGTCAATCATGGATAAACAACGTGACACGTAATTTTTATACACACTGTATATATTAAGAAGATGTAGGTACGTTAGGTTTTAACTGACAATTTTCAATTAAACACGCATAATATCGATGAAATTATCGAACACTAGACTTTCGCCCGGAAGCGCTAGAAGCCACCAAGGAGTTGAACCGTCTGAATAAGAATGATACGAGCGTGTGTGATCGATTCACTTCACAAATAAGCGCATACAATATACATAAACATTACGCTGCGTGCGCGCACCTTGTATGGACGGTTATGAAATGGTTCTCACTTTCAGCGATCGTGAATTGTATTAAATAGAAGGTGATAACTATAACTATTAACTATATATAACTAGCCGTGCTCAACGGTTTTACTTACATTTATGCATGTATTATTCACGTAATTCTTAATCTTGAAAATCTCCATCTGATAAAAAATCCGCATGAAAAAAGGTTGTGTAGTTTTTAAGATTTAGGCATACATAATGCCAGACGGAAGAAAGCGACTTTGTTTTATACTATATAATGATAGCGATGTCGGATACTTTAAATTATGTATATATCGTACATAGGTATTTAGTTAGATTTTATTCTATAAGATTGTGGATTAAACGACTGAGGTGTAGTTTTGTGTTGTAGCGTCATACGATTTATTTTTCTTTAAGTTTTACTTTAGGCTATCGTGAGTCGTATTAGATTGACTATTGTCTTTATGTAGTACCATAATATATACTTTTATGCATCATCATATACATCCTTGTGTACTGGAAAGTCCTCCCATAATTGTGCAAAGTCTAAAGATATGTTCTTTATATCTGCTTTATTTTTAATGCCTTCAGTAAGTTTCTTTATACAAATTCAAACGTCAACAACCCTACTTAAATGTGCAATTGGATAGCGGAACGATTTAATCTGAAGCAGTTAGGTTTCTAGATGACAATTTTATACGCAAAGACGAAGACAAATATGTAACTGCAAACGGTAGCATAAATTCCTCGCGATCGCTACGTCTAGACGGGCCAACGAGAGCAAACAGAAGCTATACGTCTAAATGCAATGGACGTTTATATTGCCCCGTCGGTTATTAGTTAACAGCGTTTGAATATGCACGGGTTATATCCGTGCAGTTTGAATGATACATGGTGTGGTGGCTTTCAATAAAGAGATTGTTAAACGATTGTTTGTTATGGTAGTGTGTTTTTTATATTGTCGCTCACGTTGCCTAATCTATACTAATATTATAAAGCTGAAGAGTTTGTTTGTTTGTTTGAACGCGCTAATCTCAGGAACTACTGGTTCGAAGAATTCTTTTTTTATTGAAAAGACCATTTATTGAGGAAGGCTTTAGGCTACATTACATCACGCTGCGACTAATAGGAGCGAACAAATAATTGAAAAAGCATTAACGGCGACAAAGTCGCGAGCAACAGCTGCAACAACAACAGAGCAATGTCTGGGTTATATCGAGATTTCAGAAAGATTTTTTTGTCGTTTGATAAAGGCTCTTGTAATGGGAAACAATACTGTTATTCTTACATAGATAATTGTATATTTAAATAGTTTGTTTAGACTGACTTTATAGGAATAATTTTGTAGTACTAATTGAATATAAAAAATCAATTTATAACTTAAATCTAATATAGTAATGCTCGATAAAGACGCATTTGGACTGAGGTTATGAAGGAACCTTGACTTTAAACGTAATTACGATGTAATGGGCTCGCACTCGGTTCGATATTGATAATGACTGACTTTTCATTGTTGGTCAATGCGAACGGTCGATCGATGCTCGAGCGTGTAGGTACAATAGTAAAATAATTAATACAGCAATGTGTTGTTCAACAGTGAAGTAATGATGTACCATGTAATGATGATCGAAGTATAGAGATTTATTACTAGCGGACCCGACAGACTGTTCTGTCAAAATTATCCGATTGTTTCTCGCCGTAAAAGTTTTACGGCGAGAAACAATTTACGGTAAAACATCCCTGGAATAGATAGAGTGATTGAAACTGTACATCTAGGTCTGGTATATAAATTTATAATTAATACATGCGTGCGAAGCCGCGGCTGTTCGCTAGTCATAATATACATATATGAATACCTATGCATGTCAAAACAACATGTAACGCCAGATAGCATCGTTTAATTTATCGATTCAATAAAACGTTTTAAGTTTCGATCGGTCGCGTCGACTGGCGTGGCGCGAGCGAAGCCGTGGGCGTAGGTTAACGAGGCGATTTGATTTTTAAACGGTTTTTTAATCGGCTAAAACGTTTTGTGGATCGCTAATCTTTTACGAGTTTAATGGGACAATTTTTTATTGCTCGTAAGTTGTAACGTACACGTCGCGTCGCGTCGTTTGAATTGCCGAAATAGCGCATTTAAGCTATTATGATAATGATTGTATTTAACTACCTATATTTAATGATATTTTAGTTTTAGCTATGAGTATAGAAAACATGATTGTATCGACACGTACGTTACTTAGATAATATTTTAAATAAATGTTATAAAATATACCAGGGATAATCAAGTGACGTATTTATTTTAATCAATAAGTTATGAGTTATTGTCTTGTAAGCAACAAAATTTTACATTTGTATAATTATTCAAAAGTCTTCGTAATATATAATTACAAATGAGCAGTCAACGGATTGATTGGTTATGAAAATATTACAAAAGTATACGGTAACCTTTCGCGAGTCCCACGCGTGGGCGCGGTTGGTTGACCGGTCCCACACCCACGGCTGGACATTGGACACGTTGAATGTTTACTTTGTCCCATGCTTGAGTAAACCTCTCGACTGTGTTATCGTCTCTTGCTAGTTGGGAAAATATGTTAATACTGAGGGGATTTTTGAAGATGATGATTTGAATGTTTTAAGAAGTTGCCATTTTAAAAATTTAAATGTGCTCATTTTAATTTTTGATGCGTTTGTTTGTTAATCATTTACGGACTTTTTTATAAAATCCTCAATAGGTCTGGCTAAATTTTAGTATGCTCGGAAATTAGAATTTTGCTAAAATCTTTTCTTATTTTTCTTCTATCTACCAACCAATGAAAAAAAATATTTTTAATTATTTTAAAAGTATAAATGTTGCCATTGTAACCTTGATGTACTGTTACTTGCAAGATTTTATGTTTATGGCTATAAAAACAATCAACTGACAATAATTTGTGTTTATGCTGAAGTAACATAAGTAAAATTTAAACGACTTCCTACATCAACGCTAATTTATATAATTTGTGTGGAATGAATATAAAGCTTTGGAACGAATTTTACGAAGGAGGTTGGTCGTCTAATTTATATGTTTTTTGTTGCAGGTGAGTCATGAGGCGGAACGAAATTGGAGGATTCTAATTTTAAATTAGCCGCCCTTTTTAACGTTACAGCGAAAACAGGTCGGACTATTTTTTTTTCTTTTTTTCGTTCTTCTAACCAGGTAGTGTGATGTGTGGACTGTTTTTATTGTTTTTTTATTAATTTTCAATTTTAAGGTCGTATATCATGTTTTATGTTACAACTTTAACCTTTTTACGTTTTGTTATGCGTCGTGGTCAGCTTTAAATAATAATGAATAGCGTGTTTTCAATTCAACTGACTGATACTGTACGAATTGAAAAAGTGAACCACGCTAAAAACAATAATAAAATATTTCAATCAATTTTGAAGTTAAGACATAACCAACACTATATTTTACCTTTTATATATTTATTATTAAAATTAATTAATACTTTTCTTAGACGTTCATATGCATATTGTTTTACGCTCATGATAGGATAATATATGTAGGTACCTAATAAAATAGTACGCACGTAGCAAAAGTGAGTCTATCCGAAAGTTCGCGATGCCAGCGTTCTATCTAAGCCTGTAAGATATCGCATCGGATCTAGAGAAACGCGCGAGATAAGCATCGCGACATGAAGCGTCGTACGCCTCGATATAAATCCCGCACAATGGCCGGCTAATTAGAGCTACAACAGCCATTGATTACTCGACAATGCTGCTGCGTCTAAACTTCGAGCTGCGTAATACGTATACTAGGTATAGTACGCGTCATTTACGTTTAGCGATTGACGAGAATAGCTGCGCATCGGTAGAATCGCGCTCGTAATTGACGTATTGGTGCGAGAAAGACAACACGACTGGGACAACCAATCAACGCTCGCGCACCCGACGATCA
>DWAJ01003145.1:0-15461 GCA_018238005.1 Eurema mandarina
CATTTCGTGGGCGACGCGACCCCCGTCTACGCCGCCCGGGACCCCCACTAGGGCTGGAGGAGGAGGTCGCTTTGGTACGCCCTCCTTCTTCGCCCTCGCCTCCTTCGGCGGATAGGATCCGAGAGCGAGACCCAGTCTAGTCTAGTTTAAGAATGTGGTTTCATTTGGGATAATTACTCATTGTTTTTATAGTTACATACCATATATCAAGAACAACATATCTATGTTCTATGACTATTTATGTGAAGTACCTATTGCCGAGGGATTTTTTTAATAGCATAGATAATTAATCTACGACGCGATAAAGTTATTAAGGAGTTATTTATGTTTATCACTGGTTGAATGATACATTCCTTTTATAAACATAACACGTTTTTAATAGATAAAAATAGGACTAACGCATACAAATGATTACGCACTTATAAAACTATATAAACACTATTCTTTTAAGATACCCTATTGTTATCGTTTGAATCAGTTGCTGAATGGCTACGTCGGGCCTGCCGTATTTGTTCAACATTCAATTATGCATGTATTGAATAATTTCATATGTGAAGTAATCAACACGTACTCCCATGCATGACTTCATTCAAGACAAGATAACGCTTCGAAATTTCATATTTGCGCGTGATTTATGCTCAATTTTATATTAAGGTTTCTTCATGAAAATAATTTAATTTAGCTATTTTGCTTAGTGAGTTTCTAAATCATTTCCTTTTAGAATGATTCATACGCAACCTTACAAAAAGTATCAATGAAAAGTTGTCATAAACAATAATACAATGAATTATGTAACACTGGCCAATATTTCTTAATTGTCGTAGTGAGAAATTTAAATTTACGCGTTAACCACTGAAGCAAGAAAGTGGCATGAATTGTCGACTTGTTGCATATTTCACACTGCGCTCCTAAACAATGAAAGTCTGCGTTCTTTGTTCGTGTATGCAACAATTTCTATCGATAAAGTCAATGCCATAATCGTGGAGTCTTCGAACGCTAATATAATTAAATGCTTTCACTTCATTTATTCGATTTGATGTATGAGAATTGAGATCCAAACCGATACTAATCGTTAGGCCTTAGTAATACTTGCGTAACTGTGAGTAGCGACGCTTGCAAGAAATATCGATACCAAGTATCTAGGCACGAAATCAGGGTAAATAGATCTAGTACGGTGACCAAATATTATGAGCGTCAACATTCGATCGAACCATTGGTGGCATGTCACGCTTGCAAAATTGTTGAAATGTCAACAGAACGCGCAATCATCGAAGCGTAGAAAGGTCAGCTATGTCGTGTAGTCAGGAGTTTGATTAATACTTTTGCTATTTTTACACACTCATAGGAAATTTACCGTCACAATGTGTGTAGACTGATATGTTTGTACAGGCGGTAGCAATAGAAAATATAATTATAGGCATTTGTTACAATTGCTGCATATTGATCAATTATTGAAATATTGTTGCTTAATGTAGACTACGCAATTTCTCCACATTCATGCATTTTGTTTGATAATTGTTCGTATTCATGAACTCTTACTTAGCTTCTAGGTACCTACGTTTTTATTTAAAAAATACCCATTATACTTACATGTTGATTTAACGAAATATTTTCTTTCAATTTAAGCCTGTCTCAATTGTCCATCATAGGCCGTAAAATCGCCGTGATCACTCGCACCAAATTAAGTAACCGTAAAATAAAATTGTATTGTACCGATATTTCGCCAAGAGATTTGAAAATTGATAGGACACACAATTCTAGTTAATAAAGTGTTCCAGAGAACACTAAAGCTTTGAGAATGCATTGTTCTGGGTAAATTGAACGTTGCAAAATATCTGATATCAATTGCTTCACTGTACGTACATTTAAATAGAAAACATATTTTACATACAACTACACTGTCTTTGACTGTTTTTATATTTCAGCTATTTTAGCAAGCCCTGTTACAATTAATATTAATAAAAATGTGTCTGCCTATCTCAGGTATTCTGAAATGTTGAATTTAGAATCACGTCACAACTATGGTTGTTAATTGTAATTGTCCTCCTAACTAAATTTATACGAAAAACAGTTTATCTTAAAATGAAATTTTAAAAAGAAACTTAGTAGTAACTGAACTTTTAAAAAATTGAGTCCACGCGGTTTTTTTTTTTAAATAGGTTAGCGTTTGGTTTCCTGTTTATCAATCGACGCTACCGTTTTCCATTAGAATAAACAGACGTAAAAGAAATAATTTCTTAGTCTCCGTTTCAGTAAAACAGTATATTTCCAACCTTCAATTTGCAGTAGGCTTTAATATTGTCAATTATTTTTTATCCTAAAAACAAAAACGTTTCAAGCTAAAATGAGCTTAAAGCTTTGGATTAGCAGATCTAGCCGAGGTCAACCGGTAGAACTCGTTTTTACCCAAATGACGTAATATTGCGGATGAGTTCATTCTGAGATGGTAACTTGCGTCTTGTATGCACTTTGTTCGAGTTTCCGCAAAATTTGCTGTATAACTGTACCCTAGATATCATTATTGTATATACATACGGTAGCTACGACGGAAGCTTTGGTTTTATTGAGAGACCCATACATATAGATCTCCGTATACATATATAGCACTGTTTTTTATATTTTCACTAGCCATGCACTGTAACAAGTACTGATGGATATATTTCTATTTTATACCGCATATGGTCCTCTGTATCCTCTCTTGGTATAATAATTATCGAAATCGGTTTTGTAGATCTAAATAAAGCCCCTACAAACTCGTAAACTCGCAATTCACAAACTTTACTTTATAATATTAGTATGGATTGTTTGAAGGTTTAAGAAGCCGTAAGCCGTAAGCCCTATTTAAAAAAAATATTATGATTTGGAAGTATGCGGCGAAAATGTAAATATTATGCTTGCAACACGCTTGTCCTAGCGTCAAGTTATCTTGTAATAAATTTTCCAGATAAAGGAATTTACTTACTTGTGCAACTGTTTCACTTAGCCGTTGCTTCGACCACACTTGATACACCATATCATATTACGGTTACTTAAATATATTGCACTACGTGTTGGCCAATATTAATTTTACGTTATTATTTATATATTTTAACATCAAACAAAATCGTTCAAGGAAAAATTTTACTAAGAAAATTAGGTAATATGTATTTTACGATTTGATTAATTACTAATTAGTAGGTACTGTTTTGTATCTTAATAGTTTTTTATATTTATTTCGATATTTCGAACCCCAACGGTTGCGGTAACTATGGTACTTTCCTCGAGGTCCATGGGTATCCTATGATAAGATTTCCCCTACTATAAAAAATTTTTGCAACATTGCATACGCCGAAGTCGCATTGTAGCTTCGTTTATGGACATAAAAACTACTTATCGATAATTGAAGTCCGTAACAGTTTTATGACCATTTAATTATCCTGGGAAAAGACGCGTATCATATTGCGCAGTTCTCAACTTAAGAAATAGATTGTTCAGCGTTGAAGCATTACGTAAATTATAAAAGTAATTAAAAGCGGTGCCTGTTCAACTTTCTACCGTCATCATGGGAAATACTGCAGACGTAAACGTCTATGTGACTTTCTCGCGTCACAACTTGCGTCCATTTCTAGCGTACTGCCATTAACCTTAGTTTGAGCTATTTTGAAAATCATATCGTATACGTGCGAAGTAATAAATAACTTAAGAACACGTATACACATACTATATATAGGTACATATTGTTAAAAGTAGTATGGGCGAGTAAGGCGCTTACATATATTCTTATATAATTTCTATTTAACAAAACAATAGCCTTATACTTATTTAAACAGACGATTAGAGTGGTTAAAACGAGATGTTTGTGGAAAAGTAGTATATTTTTATGTTACGAATTTTATACGAAGCCTAACCAGTTTCATGTTTTGATGTTCTAAGAACTATTAAAAACAGGATCAAGAAAGAAATAACTGTGACAACGGACACATAGCAACAAAAAATGTGCCTAAGCGTACATATTTTTGGTCTTCGTTTTTAAATGACAGTTAATATAAAATATTTAGATATGTTTTACCTATATGATCGTTTATTATAGGAATGTAATGTTCATAGATTTGTTAAACAATAACTTCCATCAGAGTAAGCAGCGGAGTCTTATTGCATATGATATTAAAGACTTATGAAGCCCTCGATGTGCGTTCATTAGCCTTAAACGATTACCGTGCGTTGACTTGCAATCGGACATCGCATTCGTTCTTAATTATACCTTTCCTCTTCCTGCTTAACATTGTCATAATAATTTCTTTATAAAAAATAGTTATTAAGATCATATTAAACGATAAACTATTGTTGCTTAACTCTCGTAGGACGATGACCCTTGTATTATAACAGTTGTTTTGTTTTGTATATTAATTATAATTATATCTTTGGTTCTTAAAAGAACAACTATCAGAGTTTAAAGACATATAAGTATTAAGTATAAAGATATTAGTATTTGACTATACTAGTAAATAAGTGGCAATTGACTCTTGTTCATTGTACATGATCAATAGGACATTAAAGTAGATATTACTTACCGTATTGAATAAAATTATCCTGATCGTATTTATTAGCATTCATAACATTAGCATTTTTGCTTTACGTAATTATGTATGAACGCAGACTTAATTCATGTAAGTCTTATGTATTTAATATTATCGTTCGATTTACGAAAGAAATCGCCAATATATCGTAAACTAACAACCAGCCCCGGCTTCTCAGGCATATATGATAATATGATGCATGTATTATATGTACATACAAACTGTCCTCTTCAATCAATCTATCTATTAACAAATCGCATCAATATCCGTTGCGTATTTTTAAAGATTTAAGCATACATAGACAGCATACATGTAGGACAAACAACAGAAAGAGACTTCGTTTTATACTGTGTAGTGATGTAGTGATTATAAATTATTACGATATAGCTTAATATTATATATTTCTAGGTAGAGAGAAACCTTACGAAATAATAATATCATATGACGCTGTGTATTACTTAAGAACCTTACCTGTAGATACCTTGTAAGTTGTCTTTGAATAAATGTCTATTTTTGGCACTTACCAATTTTTATTTTCTTAAAGTAACTGTTATGTTACTTTAGTCTGTGCTTAAATAAGGTGAATTAGCGTAATTACAAATCAAACTAAAACATTTTCAAACGATATTCATATAATAGTTATTTAATGTGATTTCATTGTTACGTGATCACATTCATTACAGAACATTAAAATGTCATTAAGTTTACCAACGACATATTGACTCATATGCAATACATATTTCTAATCAGTCATAGTTAATGCAATTGAATGTATTAGAAAAAAATCTAACACATTACGTTGAAAGTACCTATATAATATCTATAATTTTAATATATATAAATTACGTGTCACGTTGTTTGTCCGCGATTGACTCCTTAACTACTATACCGATTTTAAATAAAATTTGCAGTGTGCAGTTTGATCCAACTTAAAAGATGCGATAGCTTACATCATAATATATGCGAGCGAAACCCGGGCGGGTCGCTAGTATGTATATATAAAGTATTTGAGATCAAAATGAGGTAAACGAATAATGTATACTCAGGTGTATTTCATTTAGTGGGCCATGGTCTCCACGATTGATTGTGTATCACATTAGCGAGAGTTGAAACTGTGAGATTTACGAAACAATGACTAGTTGGTAGTGTACGAGTATGTAATGTATCGATCAATGTTATCATTGTTTCGCTCATAGTATGATTCGTCCTTCTATAGACACCAAGTCCTTCATTGTTATGTCCAAAAATCGTAGTTAGTGCTTCACGTAAAAGGCTAATATTTATATGTATTTAAAGAACTTAGATAAAAAGCATATTTTGTTGTAATTTGTTTTACAAGTTACAGAAGCCGATCTGTTGAACTTAACCTTTATAATAAATTATGTACAGTATGTAGAATTAATTAATGCAACTAATAGATAAACGAATACTCGTACTTTTATTTAGCCTTTGGGAAGTGCGAAGGCAATAGGAAATGACTTTAAAAATAACAAACTTTTATTAAATAAGTACCCGGACATGGATATTATTTTTAATTAATTACCTATATAGCGTTACATATATTAATTTAATTGAAACAGATTGAAATACAAATAGATAATGTATTTTCTTAATGACCTTTGTTAAACCACGTGTAGGTACTATGTATGTACGAATCGCGTGTTGTAAAATAGATCAGTAATGAAGTACTTACGTACTTTATGCAAATAGATTTAAGGAAGAGGTTTTAATTATATTCCTTTGTTTTTGAAAACAAACGCCTAATTTTAGGAACTCGAAACTGCTTTTGTTTTTGTTTAGCCGAATTGGAACTGCTTTCTGAGGCTGGCAGTTTTAATATACGTAATGTTTTTTTTTATTGAATTACGAGAATTAATCGGAACTAGGTCAACAGTAAAACAATATAGTCCGTCGAATGGCAGCCTTCGCGAGTCGCATTCGTGTCAAGTATTTTAGCAACCGAACACCGCACTATACAGCCGAAGAAATTGATAATTCAAGGAGTACGTTCACATTACTATATATGTGCTGGTATTACGTAATATAGGACATAAATGCCTTTAAGCTATACTTTTATATAAAAGTGAACTGGTTGTCTGTTTGAATGCTCTTATTTGAATATACTTAGCTAGAATTAGAGACCCCGATTACAGGTCGTACTTTAACAATTGAAATAATTCATTTATTACGAGTTACGACTAATATTTTTAAGTATCTCAAAATACAGCTTAACGTGAGTTAAAGAAGTTTGTGTTTGGTCCCCTAGTGGCTTTTATGTGATATGACCTTACATTGTCCATATAAATCTCTTTAATATAAAAGTCTACTCTGCAAATTATTTTATATCCATTATTTGAATATAAAAATATCGTAAGCTAACTATTATTAATAGCGTATTATTTATGGCTCAAGTTATGCTAATATTGTTAACTCATACATACAAATATCAATAGAAAAACAAATATAATATGTTAACATAACATTATGAAATTTTTTTAAGTACATAAAATGATCGTTAAACAGGTTCTAATTTTTAACTGCGTTACACATTTTGGTATCAAGGCCAAGGTTTTGGGGCATATTCGTGGCCTATTCATTGCTAATCAGATATATTAGAACAAAGTTCTGTTTTATACAGTAACTTAATCTAGAAATAGTCGGTTACACAACGTTAGGCGTTGTCGTATATGACCGTGGCATGAATAGGTTTAAAAACCTCAAATTAGATAAATATAGTGTCAATTATAAACGCGGGAACATTTTATTTTAATTATAATTAAGTGATTAAAATGCGAATCTTTTTTAATACAGTTGAATCTCCCATCTATAGGAATTGCTTTTTTTATGCGTTAAATTCATATATTGCCTTTTATTAGCCGGACATCAGATATTTCTTCATACTTGAAAAAATATACCCGATATGGTAATTAAAATAATAAAAAAATATTGCCTACAAAAATTACACCTGCTCTGACATATTTTTTTAGTTGTATAGGAACACCGAAAAATAATCAAATTTTTTGGCGTATTAGTACACATAGGTATGTACAATGTAAGGAGATTGATCTAATGACCCCTACAATTATGAGACCCATTTACAGCATGTTTAATATTAAGATTGTAAAAAGACTTCTTTTTCAACTATGAATATTTGAATACTCAGTTTTTATTAGAAAAACGATACGATGTTCATTAAAAAAGCAATCAAGTACGTTCGATTAATATAAATAGCTCTAATAACGTTTATTGTGTTGTCTTGTAAGTAATTATGATCTAATTAATCATTCATTAGTTTCAACGCTCGATTGTTTTACAATAGTAGGGATACATAAGAACTGGTTTTAAGTTTTGAACATTTATAAGTTTATATACGCATGATATTCTTAAGGACGCTTACAACGTATTAACATAATATTCTAGACGGTCGTTCTTTAATATTGCGTAACTTTTATCTAGAACATTTGATCGTCAATTTGTGTCGTTTAAAATTCATTATTATACACGCTCAAAGCCTTCCTTATTTAATGTATAAACTGGTTGAAAAGCGTTTAGTTTGATACCAGCCTTTAAGGCTGACGGCTGAGGGTTTTATTTAATATATAAAATAAAGACTTCTTTTAGTTTAGTAAGATGGGTGTAAACAGTGTTAGTGAAGGTGATTATGAAAAAAGTGCTAAAAAAGTTAAAAACGACGGTGATGTGAGCTGTTGGAATTGTTTTACATCAGAGGATTCTGATCGAGAAATAGAACCAGTGCCACTACCTAAAGTAAGGGAAGAACAAAGGGAAAAATTAAAGCTATATGCATTCTTAGCGTCTGAAATTTCCAAGCCAAAAGCTGTATCCTTAAAACAAAAAATAGGCGAACATTATGTAGCTACCAAGAAAATTGATGAAAAAGTTGGAAAGAGTACGGATCCTGTCAAATATAGGGAAGAAATTGAAAGCAATTTCGATAACTCATCTGATACATCGTATGTAGTAAGTCCAACCCCATCAAATCAATCACAATTCAGTAGAGAGTACGATAGATCAATGAGAAGGAAAATTAAAGCAATAATAAGTGCAGAAGAAAAAGAAGAAGCTGAATTATTAAAACGAAAAATGTCAAATGTTAAACCAATCTTACAAAAACAACATGCGACTGATGTATATACCACAGCAAATAAAGTTGGGATAGCTATAGCAAAAAATAAAATCAGTCAATCACGACAGGAAAAAATATTTTCGCCTAGAACACCGGAATTAAATAGATCAGTCGATCAATCAAATATTAAAGAAGAAATAACAAAGTTTTCTAAGCGACTATCCTTTACATCTCCCAATAAAACGTCAAAATCAATAGAATCACTTAATTTATTAAAAGATAAACGACGCATGTCTCTAGGAAACGAGAGCAGTTTAATGCAGTCAAGATCATCATCATTGAAAAAAATCGATAGTGATACCCCGACGAAACAATTATCAGTAAAACAAATGATTATCGCTAGAGAAAAACTATCAAGGGATAATTCAAATCATAGCAAGTCGCTTGATGAAGATTTTAATAATGTTGGAGTTGTTTATAAAGTTCAGATAGAAACGTCGACACCAAAGGAAATAAAATCACCGGTAGCTATTGAACAAGATGAAGATGTTGATATCAAGTCGGCAAGAAGTGAAAATAGTTCTAACGCTGATCACGAAGAATTGGCACCAAAAGAAAAATTCGATAACGCTAGTTCAAATGGTTCAGAATCTGGTTATGCAGGATCATCTGCTACAGTTCAAGATGTAGCAGAAACTGAAAGTAATGATTTAACCGAAAAAATTGAGTCGCTTTCTGAACAAATGGAGAAATTAAACGTACGCGAGCCATTTAAGTCTTCTCTGCCGGCTTTGAATAAAGTAGAGAAGAAAATTCTGAAAATACCTTCCTCCTCGTTAGCTTCCGACATGAATACCATACACGTAAAGTCACCACCGAAATCAATACGATGGAGTACTATGGCTTTGCCTACTCGGTCCTATAGCATTGAAGGTATGATTTCTAGTTACAATAAGTTTAAATTTCAACGTAAGCCTACTAATATTAATAATTACTTAATAATATAAAATGCATTTATTGGTTATGTAACTTTATATATACATAAATGATATGCTTTTTTCTGGTTAAAAACAAATAAAAATCTACTGTATATGTGTAATGCGTATCCCTAACAACAATCAGTTTCTGGTGTTAGTTAATTACTCGTCCTGGTCAAGCGTTCGTCACAGTTTTGTATTATTAGCTCTGTGCACTGTACGTAACAGGAAACAACCGAGCAGGATGTGCGATAAATAGTAGTATTTTAAATCCAAACAATAAATTTAAATCAGTGTGTTATTACTGTTTTGGAAAGAATGTCTCTTATAGCTTCTTCTCCAGAATCAAGCTATTTTTCTATACATAAAACAACTACGCCAACGTTACATCATACAATATCAACAACTTATTATGAGCCTGTGAACGTATACAGAACAAGTGCAAGTGACTTTAGTAAAAGTGAAAACAGATCCCGAATGCGCAGGTGCATCGAGTGTTGTTTTCCGTGTTGTAAAACATCTTCGAACCAAGAACACGATTCCCCATTGGATGATCCTAACTCCTCCTTGGTGGGTCATGTTAAAAGAAGTTACACATTAAACAAAGATTATTGCAAACCACAACCTGTGCCAGAAATAACAGTTGCAAGGGTTATTGATAACGAGTCTGTGTCTGAAACATCCACAACAAAGTTGTTGTCATCTGAACGTAAAGCAAGTGCGATAAATTTGGAACCATACAGCAAGAATTTATCAAAAAAACACGCAGCAGAAACTCGAAATGATTCTGATAATATAAGCAGTAGCAGCACGTTCAGAACTGGTGAGAAGTCATTCATTCGCGACATTCTGACTTGTCGCGATTCATTTTTGAAATCTCTCGAGTGGTTTGATAATTCACTTACTCGCCGTAAAAAGTGCCAGTGCATAAAACGAGACGAATGGATAGAATTGCATAGCGATGGTACCAAGAAATCTTATTCGATTTCACGGAGCACGCATGAAGTTGTTGATATGAAACACATTGACAAAAAAAATAATCGTTTTCGGTTGCTAATAACAATTTTGCTCGGTTGTTTTTTGGAGTCTTTAATTAAAACGAATAAATATAAAATATCTTGTCATACATATGTTATTGTCACAAAATGCAAAAAATAAAATATGCACTCCGCACCTTTGAATCTAATATCCTCTTAATAAATATGCATGAACAAAAAAACTCAAAATTATGTTTTATTTTTAAAATACACATGTTTATGTGCCTCACGAATTGACATTTAAGATTTTTATCTTGAATTTTGACTAATTTTAAATGAGTTTCGTCGCATTAATTTTTAGCTATTTGTATATTAAGTTATTTATTGTGTTGTTTCAGATGAGTCGTATATTTCAGACACATTGTCACCGGGACACGCGACTCTTCCTCGCAGGTCAAGTTCACCGTTGCCCCACGATGCTGATAGAGACAGATTTTCTCTCAACAGAAGCGGCTTACAGGTACATAAGAATTTAATATCATCTACTTAGAATTCGAAGCTTATTTCATATTTTTTTGTATCCTTCGTGAATAATTATTATGTAACTAACAGATATTGAGATTCAGAAATTGATAAAACTTTTCCTAAAAATAATAGTACAAGAGGTTATTAGTTCCAACATCTGTCTATTATAAATGCGGATTATTGTAAAGTTTTAATAACTAGTTTGACGAATTTATTATCAAATTATTTTCTTAGATGTCTTCTTTATATTTTATTTATTCATTGTATTGTAATCAAAGAAACATCTGTGTTAGTTCTGAGCCAAGACTATCAAAATTTAAATGTGTTAAAAAGTTCTAAAAGGCAACGTTACAATGCTACTTAACTGTATTCGGTATTGTTTTTGAGGCCTCACGTTGGCCATTGTGTTAAATTAGGGGCAATGTCTCGTTACGACACGGCCTGCAAAACATAGTCTGCAAAACATTTTCTCTATACAGATATTTAGAATGTTACCTACATTACAAAGGGGACAATTCATAGAAACCAATGTAGGATAAAATGTCACATACGTATAATGGAGGTACTAGTAGGTACATAGTTTAATGTTGCTTTTTGTTTTAATCTCATATGTAGTACATATGTTTAAAAATGTAACTAATTGCAATGCTTATCGCGTTTTGGTTAAATGTGTACGCGATAAATTATTATTAGTCATAGCGTAGATATTCGATTGGGAAATATTTTTGATGTTTTACTTCATTTTTATTCTTATCACATGAGTATTATAACAGTGTTCCAAAACCTATCTGAAGCTGAATCTGGGAAAATAAATATCTTATCTCCATGAATTATGGAACACAGATTTAATCTACCTATATACACATATCTTACTGAATGTGGGAAAATATACAATCTTGATTTGATTTAAAACCCACTGTCCAAGCAAGTAATTGCAACGACACCTAAAAATATTTTATTGTTTTAAATTATAAACCTCACAATAATGCTATATATTTTTTAAATATGAATCGTGGCCAGGAATGTGAAACTATGAAAAACAAGTTTTAAATGAACAAAATTTTGTAATATGAAACAAATCCTACGTGATCTTGTAGGTAGATATTACATAACCTTTATGATAATCAGTTAACCAAAGCTTTCCGTCTTATACAAATATAGATTCTTGCATGGTTATTTTACTTTAATACCTACTGGTTATATTAATAGTAGAAGTATTAGATATACATATTAAATTTATTATATAATCTCAAAACAAATTACGCAAGCTATGCTTAAATTACGTACTTGCGTTTATAAGTAGCCACTTTTATTCAAATGCAAAAACATGACACCTAGATGCATTCCATGCAAATAATTTTATCACGTTCTAAATGTTGTGCAATAGTCTCTTTAATTGCTCACTGCCGTGTTTATTAATATTTACCTACCTATGGCATTTGCAAAATTCTGAACGATACAACAAAACGTATTGTTTAATTTCAAGTGAACGCATACGCGAATAGCAGACGCTGTATTGACAAACAAACCGAATGCGGTTTCATGATCCATTGCGATACAATCCCACAGATGGAGTCAGTTTATACGCCGATTAAATTTCGCGATTACTCAAACGTCACACGTTTTTCTTTTTGTTCTTGTACGCGTTTCAATGCACGGATAATGTGTGTTTTAGCCTAGAACTGCAGTTATCTGTGAACGGTGTAACGACACTGAAGTTATCAAATGTGTTTTACATATTTTACTTTGCACGACATACATTATGCGTGATCTGAATTGGCACTGGCATTAATACTGAGCATTGGTCAATTGTGTTTTATAATAGGTAGTATTTTATTACCTGGAAATTTATTTACACTATAATTTTTAATTTTAATTATTTCTTTCCAACATGAGTTTAGGTGTGTGGGCTCTAGTCCTAATAAGATGAGTAACTGTTTGTTGTAGGCTCGTTCAGAATCGATGGCGTCAGTATACTCTGGCGCTGGCGAGGGAATGCGCGGCAGTGTGACCGTCAAGGGAGAGGTCCAGTTCTCCTTGGTATACAACTACCGGCTCGGTGCTTTGGAAGTAGGCGTCAAGCGGTGCCGAGATCTCGCTCCTATCGACGTCAAGAGGAACCGGTCTGATCCTTATGTCAAGGTTTGTACGAGAATTTTGGTTGCGTTATTTATTTATTCCAAACTAAACAGACTGGTTTTAAAGAATGTTACTTTTTGTATCGTTATTGAATAAGCTGACAGTTAAAATACTAATGTTGCTATGTAATATGTAAATATTATGGTGTCGAGCTCGATAAAACTGCCTTGTCGTACCTTATTACATTAACTGTAAAATAGGTATAAAATGTTAATTTGATGAATATATCGATGCGTTTGCAGGTGTACTTGTTGCCCGACAAGTCGAAAACTGGCAAGAGGAAGACGAAGGTGAAAAAGAATACCCTGAACCCCGTGTTCGAGGAGACGCTGAGCTTCGCGCAGCCGCTGGCCACGCTGTCCGCGCGGACACTGTGGCTGAGCGTGTGGCACGCGGACATGTTCGGGCGCAACGACTTCCTCGGTGAGGTGACGCTGCCGCTGGCCGACGTCGTGTTCGACGACCCCGCGCCCATGTGGTACAAGCTGCACGAGAGGGTGAGCATTGGAACCGTCAACTCATGCACACACAATCACAGGACACTACAACTACCAACCAGGCACACACAATCACACGGCACTACAGTCTACAACTACCAACTCATGCGCCCACATTCACACGGCACTACAACGACCATAAGTATTAACTTCCAGAAAATTAAGGAAAATAAACTTTATAGTTCTTTACCAGAGAATAGCTTAACCAAATCAATTGCCGAAAAATAAGAAAAATTAACACTTCAAGTATGAACAACTAGACTTTATTACACCAGCCTGTTCATAAATTAAAAACAAAATACTAAAACGTGCCTGTAGAAGTTATTGAACGTGAATAATGAATATAATTAGTATTTAACCTTAATATCTCATCTCATTTTTTCAGACGGAACAATTCGATGAACAGCAAGGCACGCGAGGAGATATCATCATAGGACTCAAATTTGAACTACTTGAGTCAAACGCTGCGCGCGGCAAAGGAACTCTACACGTTCTAGTGAAGGAAGCCAAGAATCTCGTAGCAACCAAACCTAATGGTTTGGCTGATGTCTTTTGTAAAAGGTAATTTTCTCAACTAAAAATACTTCATCTCCTTAAAAGTAAACGAATTGGTAATTAATGCTAATGCAATATTTCAAAAATACTTTAAAACCTTTCTTAGATTTAAATATTTTTTTATAAAATACAATCTATAATTAAATGTGACGATGACTGATGATGCTTCTATGTTATTTACATTAAATAAATATTAATGAAACTTGTTCTTTTAGCCGCTTTAAAAACAGGATAGTTCAATGTTTACTTAATAACCCGTATGTAAGATATTATTATATATTCTATATTTTTTTACTATGCTAGGATATATTTTCCAATATACCATTTATTATTATATGTAAGAAATAACGCTGTATATTTCACCCTTAGGAAATTCAATTACTTATATGAAGTTTTGACATTAGGATGCTTAATACCCAATTTATTTTATCTATGGCAACACATTAAACATTAAAACCTTATTTTCTTCAATAATAATAAAAAACTAAAAATACATTATTCATGCCTCGAGAAAGAATTAAAAAAAAAACATCCACAGCACTGATCACTTCATACAAACATGTTACATCAACATGTATGCTAGTGAGTGATATTCACTCTTAAAAAAAATTGCTAACACTCAATGAACAAATGTCTCAATGTCATATAAGCCATGCCCGTTTCAGTACACCATACATAACATTTTGTAGAATATGTTTGTTTTATTAGTAATATAATGTCTATGGAACCAAAAGACTTATGTTTATATATTTGTAATACAGCTACCTTCTACCGGAGCGGGGTCGGCTAGCGAAGCAGAAGACGGGCGTCTCTCGAAGGACGCTGAACCCTCGCTGGGAGCACACGTTCACGTACCGCGGGCTCACGCTCAGCGAGCTGGCGTCGCGCGCGCTCGAGCTCAGCCTGTGGGACCGGGACCGCCTCGCGTCCAATGACTTCATGGGAGCTGTGCGCCTCTCGCTCGGAACCGGTAAGATACTCTTGCCTTAATGTCTCACGCATTCTTTTTTGCCTAAAACAATTTTTTAAAGCCACGTAGATGGAAGGCGGATCCGGTGTGGCGCCTGTCACATAGTCCAAATCAAGTCGAAAAGTTATAATTTAATTTTGATCATAATATACAACGTGTAACAGAAATGTGTGGTCAT
>DWAJ01003146.1:0-15460 GCA_018238005.1 Eurema mandarina
CAAATGTTCTGCCCGACGGGCAAGCCGCCGGTGTTGTTGAGCGGCGCGTCGGGCCGGGTGACGGGCGCCGCCACCGACCGCAGCCCGCTCACCGGCGTCGTCGGCGCGGATGGCGCGGAGGGGGCGGACGGCGCTTCAGCTTATAATTTTGATAAATATTATTTAAATTTTAATTTAAATTCACCCGAGACTTCTGCTCATAGTCGAGAGGACTGATAGCATGATATCAACAAAAAAATATTATTTTACAGCAACGTTTGGAAAACAAAGGATCACAATAGTACACAGATGGGTATTGACAATGAATATGTACAGTGAACGTTCGAGTTATTAATCGACACCTCATCCTATTCGTATACACTTCAGTCGTTTTCGTAATTATAATAAGAATATTAATTTAAAAATAAAAATATGTAATCTTTCATAATTCAACCAATACCTGGTTCTGGGTCGTTTTGCTCTTCTTGTAGAACTTTAAAAACGGCACTCTTTTCAGCATCGTAAGTTTTCTCGTTTTTCTTAAAGTTGACTCTGTTGGAATCACATAAAATATAATTTTATCAAACAAGGAATATATATTTACAATGACATTTCTAAAGCATGAAATCAAATTGTTACCCTAGGACGCCTCCAGCCAAAACTTCTGTTTGAGCGGAGAGTGTCTCGGCAATAGTTTTGTCGCTGTACATGTTCACAGGCGTGTTATATTGCTTGTTAACAATGCCCTTCATGGAGTCGGTGCCGTTCATCTGAAACGTAAAACACGTAATTCAATTTCATTACACACATTAGATTCAAATCTTAACCTTCACTGATTTTCTTATTAGAAACCGATTCATTGACTAAATGTTAACTCAAACTTATACAAATCAAGTAAATCACGGCAAATAAAACACAAGCTTTAATCCATGGAAGACTTACATAGCCAAAAGGTTTGGCAACGTTGTTGTGACCGGAGCCAAAAGCGCGGGAAGGTTGCGGCGTCGCCTTCAGAGAGGTGGTTGTGACAGGAGCGGGGTTCCCTGCCAGAGGTCGCGTGCCGGGCCGCGGCAAGCTACCAGTCGGCGTCACTGAAGGCCTCCACGTGCCACCGCCACTGAAACATTTAATATTTGTATTGCTTCATCTGTAGGTAAGACTTTTATTGTTGATCAATCTAAAATCCTTCATTAATGGGTCATCCAGATATAAACGTCAGAATAAGTCAAGGCGGGCGCTATTTTCTAAAAACTGTAGGTGGAAATGTTTAAAATACCATACTGGTATCATTTGAATCTATTTATAGCTTAATAAGAAGACAATGTTTTTAAAAGTCTTCCATTACGCAAGTCTTTGCATAATGAAGATAAGCAGCTGACTACCATATAAGTAGCATTCAAGTAATGTAAATAAACTTGAATGCATCTTGAATGTCAATATTGTTATTTAATGCACCGGCCAAAGCTGTTTTCACCTACAGGAAGATGAAATACCTATATTTAACGCATAACTATAATAACAGGGTTTTATTTCCATTATGATACTTTTAGCCAAGTTCTAACTGATCGGAAGTCTTCATAAAGCATAATATGCTAATTACTATTTATTAACCTCCATAGAACCAATCTATTCAGTCCTAACCAATTTAGTCTATGGTTTTTTCAACTTGGAACTTATTCTTATCATTTTTACAGATAATTTATAGTAAGCAAGATACATACCGTTGTACGGTGAGCTCTAGCGCCTGTCCTGCAGCGCGGATGGCGTCCTGGGCCTCCTGGTGACGCAGCGTGTACACTTCAGTGTTGTTGACGCGAATCAGAGCATCGCCTGCCTGAAGCCCAGCGCGTTCAGCCGCACTGCCGCCGTTTACCTGAAAGTGGTGAGGTTCCATTTATTCTTGACTTGGCTTTTTAGCGTCCAGTAAATATTTACAATCAACTTCTTAAAATGTCCTACCCTTTTCAATAAGGGTTCCTAGCCATGCCGATATTGTTATAAGATCGGCGATATTGCCCAGCGGCAAAATATAAAAAGACAATGTTTAATTAGGTAATTTATTTTCAATAAGGTTAAAAGCAGTGACAAAATTAGGTTGTTGAGTTGAACACGGCAACAAAATTAACTTGCGTTTACTCGTATTTACGATAACATATGTACGTTCGTACTACCATTACCTAGACCTGAAATGTAACGAAGCCAAGGTCCCAGCAATTAAATTACTAATATTTTTTATCTCCACACCGTTTCTATTCCGTTTTCGTCGCCTCGTGGCAGTTTTCGCCATAAAAATCATCACACAAGGGCAAATTCTATTCAATGTTTTGACTGTGCGTTGTCCAAAACAGGTATAGGTCGTACACGAATTTCTGTATGGGTATATTCTTAAAAATGTGTATGATATGTCCATATGCGCCTATCGGGTCTACGGTTTGAACAATAAGCATTAACCATCTTTGAGGTTTTTTAAAAGTAAAATGTTTTATTTGAGCATTTTTACACACTAACTAAAAACTAACAAACCAACGTTAACATTTGCCTTCCATTAAAGCTATTATGGACACTTAAATAAATATACTATTAAAAAAATCTCCTTTATATGAATTTAAAAGGAAACGGACATTTTGGCTATTTTATTGGCGCTTATATTTTTAGATGACAGATAACATTAAATTGAGTTTAAAGGCTTGAAGAGTATGCTAAGAACTCGGCTAAATTATTATTAAAAAAATTTGGAGCGCTTTCGATTGTTTCTTGGGAATACATATGCATAAAACATTAAAAAACAATAATTGTCTAAAAATTCGCTAAGTTGAAAAACTTGTTCTGTGACATTTAAAAACATTATTTTACTTCTGTTTATGACTCCAAATATATTGAGGCAGCTGCTTTGCAAATACGTAGCATTTTTAACGAGCCTTATTTATGTACTAAATTTTTGAACAATTAGTCGACGTACGTATGTCTCTTACATTTCAAGAGTTATGTTATTTTTACAATCAATAGCCAGTATTTTACACAATAAGCTAAAAAGTATTTATTAAACAAATAAAAGACAAATGGCTACATCTGTTTTATATATAAAATTCAAGGCCAAGTCCAGGTATAATATTACGAAGGTTCGCGTAATCGCTTAAAAAATTAAACCGCACTGGTTTAATAACGAAGTGTAGGGTACGCGGACCGGTCTCATATTCTAGGCTAAACAAGTTATTTTTTGCAAGAATGCAATGAAGTCTGGAATGTGGGGAGGGCGCGGAAGGAAACGCCCCTGACGTCACTCACACCCGCAAACCAGCTGCTCTTAACAGTGCACGTGTCATTATAATTTTAAATGTACCGCTTTTTAGCCCAATTCATACGTAAAAGATTACGTAAGGCCTTATGTAAGTGCTTATCTCGGAACGATCGTTTTGAAAGAAACACAATATAATCGCTGACCCTTTTAGGTAAAGGTCATCAATTAATCTTTAAAGTACTTACACGTATGTTTCCAAAAAATGCATTAAATGAAGGGTATGTTTAATTATAACACACATACACAGAAAACAAATTGTGTAGTCAATAACACTTGAAAATAATGAAAATTGGTTGCCAAGTATAACCAATTTATCCGAATAACAAATATTTGAACTGAATTAAGTACCTTTAGCACTATCGCCGTTTATCAGTTAACTAAAAGTCGGAACTATCTGTTTCATATATTTATTCGTCACCCCACCTCAATTTTAGCTGTACGTAAAATTAAAATACCGACCGAGCTTTTTCCAGTCACAGTCATTGATAATGACCCCATAAGTAAGTTCTGTCAAAGATTAATGCGCAAAGTGAAATGTAGAGAGCGTACAAAATTGTAATTTAAGTTTTCAAACTTCATTCATAATATGTTATATATTAACGCAGATATCATTACTAGATTCCCAAAGAATAGGAAAACGTTGAGATATAATTCAATTTTAATACGCAAAAAGATAATTGTAAAAACACAAAAGTGTTTGCGAATTATTTTAAAGTAAGCCTTCAACTATAAGACATAGAGGCTACCTATACAAATCATGATTCTCCAATTAAATCATTTGAGAGTCACTCTAATGACCTAGAGAGCAAAATAAATGTTCTCGGACTGCGACGATGGTTTGACTCATCGCTCGAGAATCGTGATGCTGATAACGATTGCATTAATAATATTAATAGCTGCCATTTTATCGTAGTTTTAAATTGCTTTGTCCTTCCATTGTTGGTGTATTGGATTTTTTACAATTTAAATTTTCGCATGTTAAAGTAGAAAATTTTCAAATTTAACGTAATGAATAGAATTTACGTAGCTGATAGGTAAAATCATGGAGTTAGTACTTTATTAACTTCTTAGGTAAAAAGTTATGAATATACTTTAAACATATTTATAAATATCAGAGAAATGATATGAGTGTCGCGACTATCGCTTCATATGTTATTCTATGGCAATGCCCTTAGTGGCGGCGAACACGCGCTCGCCATATATGGGAGCAGAAATACAAGAACTGGAGATTAATGCAGTCCCGACCGCCGTGCGAGGTCATGCAATATTCTTTATTGTTTACTTTTTAAGCACAAGCCGAGTGCGCCGTATACCTCAATCAGGATATCTACAAAACTACACGTCGTTTTATATCCTACGGTTTGCACAATCGAAAATCAAATTAAAATGCAAATTACTCCTGTGTAACTTAGAATGGGCAATTTAAAAGATTATAATTTGTAAACATATTATGCTTTTATCATTGCGAAAACATTCAAAATAGTTTATTATTTATAAGCGGTAGACGAAATATATGTCATAATTTTATTAAATATATATAAGTACCTAATTAAATTATTTGTAGGTCGTTATAATATATCTTCGTATAAAATATACGTATTTATTTCTTTGCACAGCTTCCTTTAGTAAAACATGAAGGTAAGAGCTAAACCAAGGCAAAGCTTACAGTTACAACACTTCCATAATGTTATTTCCTAAAAGTCATTCTTTACTTCTGACATTTTTTAAATCTTAAGTGGGTAATGAGTATGTAAAATACTGTCCAACATTCGTTTCATTTCAACTTAATATTTCCTCTTCGTAAATTTTAACAAGCGAGCAAATTTAGCAACAGGGAAATGTAAATTAAAACGAAGTGACATACAATTGTTTTTCTTGTATGTACCTACTATAATGAAAAATAATTATGATCCTAGAGGTTCCGTAGTGTGGCGTTTGATGTCCTATAGAAATCGTGTTTGAGATTCTATGTCATTCAATTTCTTTTGATAGATTCTAATAGATATTATGGATATTTCATTAAATTTTTGACAATTGTACAGTGCAACAGTTCATATAAGGATTTCGAAAGAATAATTTTATTACCATAGCACTCAAGGCCATTAAAGATAAAAAAAAACTATTGAAAATACCACTGGCGATAATCCGTAGAACGCTGTCGCCGCACGGTGTTCTAATTTCAAAACAAATCCCGGCCGGTACGTGACTCAGATTATGTTCGAAGTTCAAATCTACGAAACCCGACCATTACGCAACAAGACTCCAGTTCTAGCCACTGCCTAACGAAATAGCTATTACCAGCCTCATTGTTAGTTCACACACCCTCCGTAGTCTAAACTCTAAGCCGTTCACTTATAAAGCACAGAAAAACACACTTCGCAATCATCGGTTCACTTTTTTCAAACTAATTTTTATATAGATATAGTAAGGACGAATAGTAAGTAATAAAGTTTATCAAACATTTTTTTCTTAGCAATGCATAAAAAGTGCTTACATTAACTCATGTCTCCCAAGTCCTTATTTTTGGTTATGAAATACGAAAAGACTCTTTTGGACACTGTAATTATATAATTTAAATTTTGAATATAACAAATACACCAAAGTAAATACAAAATATGTAAATCCCAAATTTCATTAAAACGTTTTAACGTTTAAAAAAAATTAAATATCATGTCTACTTCTGAACGACATCAAAGCATTTCGCTCGATAATTTACTAGATTTCGAAATGCTTAAAAATTACACTAAATCAATCACTATGTAGTAATAAATGTAGTATGTAACATACGTGTTAGTTAACACGCTTAGAAAACAATAAATGGCACATAGTTCAGTATTGCCGCAATATTTGTACTGGACTCAGCACATTGTGATTTCACAATTAAGGCATCATTTATTATTAACAATTTCAACGCAAGCTTCCACGATTTTTACTAAACATTATTATATTCCTGGTTTTATATACATTTTTATTTTCATTATATAATGAAAAAAATATTAGTTTTTAATTGTGTGTGCGAAGGTGAACTATTTAAAATTCGCGGACAACTAAGATTTAAGTTTTATTTGTTTTTTTGTTCATATAATACTTCTTAAATGCAATGGTATTATATTAATGTAATACCATTGCCTAAAATGTGATTCCTAAGAAGTATATTGCGGTAACAATTTTTTAAATAATGAAGTACATAAAATTTATTTTGAAAATTACAGGATAGGGACGTGATCGTGAATCTCTTTTTCTTTCGTTTTAATCGTATTAAAAGTATGGCGGTTAGAAATACCAGTTTAAATAAAACCACAAAATCAACGAACCGGTATTAAAAGTGTAGCTTTGAAAAGATTAAAACATAATCCTTACTCTATTTTTTGCAACGTGTACACCCACACATTAATCCACAGTATTCATCTGAGATAAAAACGAACGCGATACCATCCGTTCCATTTAGCACATAACATTAAATAAACAAAATGGTCCGGGTATGATTAGGTACAATCATGCAGATCCCGGAATTAACAGTTCATTGAACTGTCCGAATATTTCATATTCCATTAATGGTAGAAGTAATGCGAGTGTGTAAGTACGAGTAACAAGCCATGCTAAAGTACCGTTAACGACGGATCATCATCATTACTTTTAAATAGTTAAGCATTCTTAACATCGACATGGATGTTCATTAAACGATCGGCTTTAAAAATTAGGTCTCGATGTGTTACAGCCTTTACATCCACTTAATATACAATATACATAAGATATATTATGACGCTCATTTATAACGTTATGTGTGCGTTACAAAAAATCCAAAGAGAGTATTTGTAGAGTGTCTTAACACATTCAGATATGCTAATTTGAACACGCTCATATTTGTTATTGGTGCTGTTAAATTAATGGAGATGTTGTCATTTTAAAAGAATAAATCACTTTAGTTTTTTCAATCAATCGTATGTAATCGTATGGTAATAGAATTTTTCTGAATAGAATACCTCAGAATGTGGGAGTGGGAAGTCTGATTAATGATAACAGAGTAATTTATTTTCTTTCTCATCGCATGAAGAATGAACAGAATCTTACTGGAATATTAAAGCAGCCACTTACGTGTATCCATTGTTTGTATTATTATAAAAGTTGTTTTGTTTGTCGAGTATCATACAAGTGGATGGTAAGAGTGTACAAGTAGGTACATACTTTTTAAATGTAAATTACTTGTTCTTAGCATTTTGCACATCACCTTTGGTATTCGCTTAACCTGCATTCCTTACTTATTGCGATGTATTTTTCGAAAAGACTATAGTAATTTTTTGGACCGACTGTTTTTCTCGTTAACTTGTTAAGTTAAGTAAGACAGAGCTGAGAAATGGTTTATTTTCCTATCTGGTAGCCGGTACTCAGTAACTGTATCATCTGTTAGGTTCTGAATTAGAATCAAGTTCATTATCAAAATAAAATTTAAATATGTGACAAAATTTAATATAAAAAGTTATTTTTTTCTGTCATCTATTGTATTTTGCTAGTATGGATATATAACAAGTATAACACAGCAATTTACAGTTTAAACGTACAACGAATTAAACTTCGTTTAAGATGGATACCTATTTCATTTACGTACCATAATAAACCGTGTTACTATTTCGACGAGACGTCGTTGATTTATACCACTTGTTGCACCTACATCTACATACACGAGAGCGTCGTGCAGTGCAGACATTAATCTTTATAATTTTATCGGTGTTCGCTCAATGAGAAGTATTTGCACTAAGTAGACATACAGACTCAATTCGCTTAGGAACAAAAAATATTTAACGGCTTATGTTCTTTCTTATTAAAACTACGCAGGCTGTCTAGGCTTTCTTTTTTCAACTATTAATTTATTACTAAGTCCATATAGTATGTGAATTATTTAATTCACTAACCGTTAAAGAGTTAAATTAACAAAGAATTAGGTACATTGTACGCGTTAAGTATTTGAGTGACGAGTGATAACAACAGACCCAACGAGGTCATCTAACAGTTGGTAAATAAATAATGAGTGGTAAAAGCTCTTTTGGATAACTAATCACCCACTTAAACAGTAACTGGAACTTGATAAAATTGGACAAATACGGTACCTACCTGCAGAAAAACGGTTCATGTCACATTTGGAGTTTAGGCCTAACCAAACGTTTGTTAAAGCTTGTACGGAATATGAAATATATTAACGTTGAAAATGAATATACAATACAATATATGTGCCTACTTTTGCCAAGGCAGATAAACCAACTATTTACAATGTACATGTATAATCGCACATTTTCCTTCATTTATCCCTTTACGTGAGTTATTTTTAATGATGACTGATGTGTTTACAATAAATACACGACCAATTCTGAGAATTACATGGCTGTTGGGTTTGATCAATCACTACATTAAGTCTAATATGAGAGATGGTGTCTGCTTTTTTGTCGTCTGGACGCATCGATCGGCAGATAGGTGTGGGCGAATGAACCTAACACATTAAGGTTAACTTGGAAAATACTGTTTGTTTAATTGATGAAACGTCTGAGCTGTTTGCTGAATACAAAATAGATCCAATTGCAAAATTCTTTCAAAAAACTCCGTAAATTTCCAAAAAGCTTGTTACGTTATGTTAAAATATACAAATGACGTACATATAAATTTTAAACAGCTTTATGAGTATTATTAAGGATTAGGGATACAATAATGAAGTCTTACCTTTTGAACAACAAGTGGTGTACCGAAGTCCTTGCCGCCCTGCAGCCTGAAGCCAAGTGGCTGCTGATCGGATTTGTTCAAGCGCACAGTTATCAACTGTGCCATCTGAAATCAACAAATATATTTTTCCGTTAAATATAGGTATGTATTAACTAATGATAATAAAATAAATAGATCTATTTCTCGAGTCGACGCGATGTAGTTTTTATAAATAAACAAAACACTACGTACAATAGATGGCAAAATTAGACCAGCTTTAAAATCCCGTGGTATGTATTAGAGAAGGTTTTATAATTCAGTTTAATCTTAATTTTTGTAAAAGTATATAGGTTAACCTAACCTTACTACATATAAGAAATTATATGTCGTAACTCCAGCATGATGTAAAAAATGTATTAAAATATTGGTAACGTGCTTAGCATTTGATTGACCTAATTGAAGATTTATTTTCACTCAGGCGCAGACGCAGCTTCGCTGACCGCACTCGGCTTCGGACAGTGCGGTCTATTTTATCTCGCGGAAGATCTTCAGCGATTCAAAAGACATTAGTGAAAGGCAGAGAGCAAAACTTTCGTTTAAAGCTACAAGGAATAAACAATAAACCAATCATTTATCGGTTTCTGGACGATGATTTCTCTTTACCGTAATACAACGTGTTGTAAGTTTTCAAAATAGATGAAAGATAAATTAAATATAAAAGTGATTGCGACGAACACAAACCCTTATGTCAGTATAATGTGTTCAAACACGCTTGCCTCCAGGTTGAATTCATTGCATCGCCACTAATCAAAAGGTCGTGGTACTCTACCGCCGACACTCGCATGCTATCAATTCAATACACAATAAAAACGATAAATGGCACAGTAAGTAGTTTCTTACTACTAATGAGATACTATTCATTGGATTGAATGACGTACAAAAGGTTAGTTGAGAAAGAATACAAAAAATACACTAACGTAGGTCTTTTAGTTATAGAATAGAATTTATAAACAAGAATAAGGTCTATTGGCCGTAATAGTAGTAACTGTAACAAGGAATCTGTTTTTCTCCTATCTTTATGGTTATTGTTATCATTTTCAATGTGCAATGTCGTTTCCCGGCCTTCGCTCGTGATTGACGGTCATGTTCTCGCTTTATCTGAAGAATGCAATCTGTGATAATTATTGTTATGGCTTCATAAAACTATGCCATCTTATCTAAATAGGTATATTTAAACATGTCATATTATATGAAAACTAATACAAAATTAATCTAGGATACATATGTTTATGGAATAGAGCGTTGGTCACAAACAAATTTTTTGATGTTGTAATAACCTATTTTTAGTTTCATAAACAAATAATATTTGCCAGAAGTCATATCTTGCAGAAGCCAATTAAAAAAAAGCAAAACTATGTACATACTGCGAATTGAACATAACATTTTGCTCTTAACGATGAAGTACAATCAATAAGAGAACTAAGAATCGTAGTGACCTCATCTCTAAGAAAAACGAAAGTAAGGGTTATACCCCGTGGGTCAGTAATCAACTAACAAACCAGTGACGAAATATCTTCCGAATGCGATGACTTGTACGATTTCTACAATAAAACCAACGTAACACTTCCTCGAACTATAGATGTCCACATCGGCTGTTAGCATATATTTAATTTTACCGGATTGTTAGTCATGCACTGTTCAATGACGTCATACACATGAATGTGGTTACATGTAGGTATGAACATCATATTGGCTAGATCCAAAAGAAATTCAACATGAAACTAGCACATTTATATATAGTTAAAATTTTAGGGAAACATTTTAAACTTTACGTAGTTTAAAAGTCTTTTGAAGAACAGTTCATCGTGAAGGAAGATACTGCGACGCTTTGAATTATTTGTTGTGAGTAAATTTTTTTGAAAATCAACATAAATAAGGACAATAAGATTATATATTTAAAGAAAAGTATTCAATTTTTTTGTGTTAATGGTTGTCTTTTTAACTTTCCCTTTTACAATAAATCCACACGTTTAATGATTGTGAATGTGACATTGGCAAAACTTCTCAAAGTTAATGTCGACTGCGCTTGACTTAAAATAGATTTTTTGGCAAACGTTGACAAAGTAGGCAGTTGCAGATTTAGAGAAGATAAATATTGTACAACGAGTAGGTGTTAAGCTAAATATTTGCACCTGCGCACAGAGGATAAAGTTCCGTTGTCCAAACTTTATTGAAACGTGAAACGCAAAATATCCTTAGCTGAACAACTACAGAAACAATAACTATAAAATATTTTTAAGGCACATATAAAATATGAACTGTTAAGAAAACACTAGCTGATATAAAGCTGATGTCATTGTTGCTCCTTTGATTGCAACGCATGACGGGCTTATTTGCCCAGCTGTGGCCTTCTGAGGTCGCTCTTTTGTCCGCCCAATTTACGCTTACATTGAGCTGAAGTGAGAATACATCGAAATGAAATCGCTTTCACTGATTCTGAGCGTGGAATCTCTGCTGTGGATTGAAACATTCGGTTGCGTATGAGACAAACGCATATTGCATGCCAGAGTCCAGCCGAGGCGCGCAGGCCGCAGTGTCGCAAGCGTTGGCGTCAGCTGCACTCGAATATTCAAAGGTAACAGCGACGTGGCGACTGGCGCCGTCCAAATTACACTCTGTTTATCACATCACAAGGTACAAACTATAACAGGAAACTCACATTGAAATGTTTACGAAACCGATCTAGTGAACTAGAATTAAAGATATTAACGACTCACCTTAACTATGAGCATATTCTACATACTATATACATACAGACTAAATAACAATAGTAAATACGCTTAGTGAAAAAAAGGGCAAAACTAATCATGTTTACTATTTATTCACCGCATATCAATATTTTTTTATGTTTGCTATGTATTCTTATAGAGTAGGTAATTGTATTGAAAAGGATTATTTAACTTATAACATTAAAAACTTTGTAACTAATTTCTATCCTAACAACGACAAATTCTTCTGAAAAACATTACAACACGTTTTGGTAGTATCTCGATATTAATGTAAAATAAAGGTTTCCATTTTCTATGATACAAATTTCTTGAATGTAATAAAATAAATTTTATATCTCATTTATCTTGTTCTATTGTTGTGAATGGGTCGTGCTTTGTGAGGTTGTTCTAAAAATGTGAACGAAACTAGTTTCTGATAATTTATATTTTCTCAGTCAACATTATCACGACCTCGCGGTATTTCTGTATCCGTGGGCGGCCACGTAAACTTGGCAGTTCTCGTCACCGGACCGGCCGCTCAGACTACAACACCCCGTGAAATTTCTTAAGAATTTTACATTACAAATAACGTTGTATAACAAATTAATGTCAATAACCCTCAAGTATAAAACCTTGAGTCGTATATATAGAGCAGTTGCGAAAGAGTTGGCATCCACCCGGCGGCAATGGCTAGTCGGTTCGGACGCATCATATTTTCAATTTTCATATTCATCACCGCGCCGTACTTATCTCACATTAAGCCCATCGCCCGATAAACCCATGGATATTTTATCAACCACTAATCTATCGATCGAATTAAATAAACTAATTTCATTCTGATATTGGCAGTAAATACAACTACTTAGTATTTCCAGAAATTTTCCATCAGCAATTTATTAAACTAATCCTAATTTCAAGACGATGTCAGAAACTCTAATACAACAGAGAGTACCTCAAACTTCATCACAATTCACATGTGAATTTTTATGAATGAAATTCCGAACGTTTACTGGACTATACAACGTAAGCGAAGCCGCGAGTAGCAACTAGCATTGAATGAATCTCTATTTATAATTCACATACTTTCGTCAAAGAATTTACAACTCGTGAATGGCCGCGACTTCGCTTGCGTAGCGTTAGCCTCGTAACAATCAAAACAATGCGTCATCGCTTTATTAGTGACAATTTTTTTGTTATACATTTTTTGTTCATTAAGTTTCATAAGCGAGAAAAATAATAAAATATTTTCTATTGTTTCTTACTTTGTCTGATGATCTAAATAATTTAAAAACGCTACGTATTATTCACCTTGTTTTCTTTGATTCATTCGCTAAAATTATCACAACGCTAATTACATATCGGCTAACACCTAATGCAAATATTATTCACGTTCAAATACTTTTATTTTCAATATCAGTTTTAACTTTTATGTAATTTAGAGGTTTAAAGTAGTTTAATTTGGTTTAATGCAGGTTGCAAATCTGGTAAGAAAAACTACCTAACAACTCTTTGTGTAAAAAAAATAACTACGAAAAATATTTTATAAAGTATATAAATTTCTGTTGAAATTGGTTTCATATTGTCGGATACTTTTCGATACAAATAACCAAGTTCAATATAATGTGTAGTGTGTACTATACCTACTTATAATATGTAGGTAAATTATCATACAAAAACAGTTTTAAATGACTCTTTCTCTTTGAGTTCTAAAGTGATGGGTCACCGGTCACCACTCACCGGGCAGCTATCAGTGATGTCATTATTCATGCAAGTAGTGATGCATGTAATATTGTACATACATATTGTTCCAGACGAAGAGCTGGCTCGCGAATGAGGCAAGAATGAGCAAAACGGATGTGCACGATTGATCCCGGTGCCTTATTGGCATGTTTATGAATGACACGCTTAACTAAACTCTATATTCATGCCATATACTATACAAGCTCAAATATTATTTCAAAGCCTACTTTAAAGGGTAAAATGAATGTAAAGATTTCGTGTTTTGACCCGCATTTTTTGTAATATTCGCGAAACCATCAACATCGAATATAGGTGAACGATATACAACAAAGCATTTATTATGGTTGGTCGGTTGGTACCTATAGGGGCTCTGATAAAGTTATGAGTAATATAAACCCTGACCAAGCGACTTCTGACTCATCGACGGCTCCATAAGGTAACAAAAAAATAAATAAAAACGATCCCTTTGTGGTGGGCTAGCGAGTTGAAATCTTCTCAATGTTATAAAAGATCAGCGGGAGACAATGTTATTTTTTTTATGAAAGAAAAAAGTGTATTCCGGGAATTCCGGCAGCTCGTTTGTAAAGTCGTTCAAGGGGAATACCTACAAAAAATTTAACATGAACAACAGTAATTAGGTAGAAACCCTAGTATACTAAGTGCATGTAGGTAACTAGGTACCTTTTTTTAATTAGGCGATTATATGGGGATAAAGACTAGGGTGTTTGCCCGTTTACGACCTATCCAAGTATAAATTAGTCAATGAACCTACAGAAATTTTCTTTCAAAATTTGTAAACGAAATCAAACTTTGCTTACTTTTTATTTTAAAAGCTACCAACACTTAAATGCCCTATAATTATCTTCCTTAGAATCTATTTGATATAGAAGAAAGCAGTACCTAGTACCTATAGTATACCTAGTATAATTATAAAATGAGATATGATGATAACAATAATTTAACTTCGTAATAAATATAAAAGATAGTAAAATTTCTTAGTGCGCAACGACACGGACGGTTCGCTTGGCAGAAATCACGTCTGCATATTTATCGAAAAGCTATGTTTATCTTTACTAGGCTAATATTCAATGTAAATAAAGCATACTGCTTATCAATGAATCATTCGTATTATATATGATTTACGTTTCAATATTATGAATAAATTAAACGGAGAGCAATAATTTGTTTTACTTATTAAAAAACCGGAGCGATTAAGAGTAAGTCTGATAAAGTTAAATATGCACTTAGATAATTTTAAGAATTTTATGAACAACTCTTGACTATATGTGCGATCGATAAAATGATTACTACATATCGTTGATAATTAACACGTCGTAATCAATTTATAAATGAGTAATTTATATTGAAGCAATATAAATGTAGATATGATTAGATAATATTATATTTAATATTTACAAATAATTAGATTTTTATTTGTTCAATGCACTGATATATAGCTAAAACCGTCGTTTTATGAAAACATTATTTTAAATCGTTAAAAAGTGAGGGGTTTACATGGGCGAAGAGCCTGTTGCAATTAGAATTGTTTATTTGTTTCTCTCTTCATGAATGTAATAAAAAAGGAAAAAAACTAAATATGTACCTAAATTTCCATTTCCGGTAAGGTAACTTGAGAGCAATATAAAGTAAAAATTATAATAATTCGAATCACGAAATATATATTTACCCGCATTCATGCATGTATTATATTACTAGGTATCTGATAAAAAATCCGCATGAAAATCGATTGCGTATTTTTAAAGATTTAAGCATACATAGGGGCAGACAGAAGAAAGCGACTTCGTTTCATACTATGTAATGATGATGAAGACCCTGCCAATAGTCTTGTTAGCATCCAAAATAAACTAACATCAGGACTTTTAAAGATAAATTTATAGAACAATGTTTACTAATATATATTATGCATTTAATTATCTATAACTATGTACATATTATAATCATACTTCATTGAAATATTCATTGATAT